>CM076578.1:344051983-344344451 GCA_034641835.2 Pinus albicaulis | reverse complement strand
CCTACACAAGATCAACAAACAAGAGCAGCATATGAAACAATGATCTCATTCATAATTACTAACCAGTCAATCAGGGTTAAGCATGTTGCATCAAATAGAATACATCAACACAAAATGGGAACCAGACAATAGTTATACATATGTATTAATAGAAGAAAGAGTTACAACCAAGCCTTGACGTCGCAGCCTCCTTTAGTGGGGTTCTGTTGAAGTGTGTCTCGACGAATGTCAGGAAATTCAGATGGGATGAAGGCACAAGCCTAAGCTCTCTTAATGAGGGACTCTTCCATTCTATCTCTCTAGTGTTTCTACTATATTATCTTCAGTTCAACTAGCTTCAACAATGGAGGATGGCTATATTTATAGAGGGAGAAGAGGAAGTTGGGATCCTTACTATAGTGGAAGGGAGGCCTTATCCCTTGGGAGGTTTCCCCAAAAGGTGGAAATAAGAGGCCAAAGGAGGAAGGCCGTGGTTATTCAGTCGAACCACTCCCCATGACTCATCCACAAAGTTGTTGTGATCGAAACTTCACCTCTATTTTTAAAAATCTTTCCATAAACATATTGGTGTGGGTGGCTAACCAAGAAAAAGTGCCAGTTGGCGCGGGGGCCAGTGTTAATCTGCCTCATTGGCGCAAGGGCATAACTGGCTACCAATGCCAAGGCAAACACAAGGTTTTTTGGTGGTTTTTTCAGGAAATGGTCAACAAAAGGAATGTTAGACTCATGATAAGGGATGCAATGATGGTCACTTGCAAGGCATGACACTTTATTTTGACCGTGGAAATTGGCCTCCAATGTGTGCTTATGGGGATTGTAGGGACAGTGACAAAAGTTTGTGTAACAATTAGTATTTCTTGTTACATCCTCTGTTATTGTTCCTATTTCATAATTGAGTAATGAAGCTGCTGGTATATAATATTACAGTGTTGTGAGTTAGAGTTAAAATCCTTAATGAAGCGCTCCTCTATTATGTATGTCATTTATTCTTAACCATGTTATTCTAAAACCAAAGATAATAGATTCTGTAATAGCAACTTGTTATCAGAAGTTTTCCAACATCATTCTCATCTTATTTTTGTTCATTTGTATTCACCATTTGAAGGCATTGTGAGAAGAATTTTTGTTTTATAAAGATTAAAGGGTTTTAAATATTACATTATGGGGTTTCCAAATGAAGGGGAAACAAATGTTTTCATTTTTAAGTTATAGCAAATGTCTTGGGAATTGATCTCGATATAGTCTGAGATTTTCTCCCAAGGTACAACATTTTTGGTGTCGTTGCCAGGGAATGGAGACTCGAAGTTATTTTTCCCTTGGTTTTTATCAAAAATCATTTATTTCATTGGTGAACAAATAAAGTGATTAGGTTGTGTTTTTCATCACAAAATTGGCTGCCAAAATACCACACATGAGGTCGGATACCTCGCAATAGAAAGTTCCAGTCCTTTATGATCCAGAAAAGCTATTTTCTAGAAGAGTTTGGAAAGCCAAATCACTAGTAACTCCAAGTCCTACCCTGTCTACTCCTCATAGTAGTTATAATAAAAAAATCCCTATATTTCATTTAAAAGAAGTGACCAGAAATATTCATTTTTTTAATAAGGTCCTGCATCTTCTCGGGCAGTTTTTCTTGAGCTGACATTGGAGGAAACATCATTTGAGTCAGTTTCTTTTTCTTTTCCAAAAATTCAACAAGTTACATCAGTTCATTTCTCAGCTTCACACTAGTTTGTTTCTCCTTCAAATCAACCAGTTCCTATATTTGTATTACCCCCTCTGTAATATCCCAAATTGGGAATAGATAGTAATACAAAGCAACATAAACAAAAAATACAACAAATAGAAGCATACAACGAAAACAGTATAAATAAACCAGAATTTCTAAGCCATTTTATTATATTTCTGAAATGAGGGACAAGTACAAGTAGTGCTCAGAACAATAGCACCTTGGCCTGCTCTAGGCAGGTTGAAATGATCTCTCTCTCCATTCTCAGAAAGTCTGCTCCACCTTTGTTCTGTGTGGCTCCTCCTCTACGTTGTACTACTGGAAATGTTGTTGTTAGCTGGAAAGGGACTGAGAGAAAGGGTTGTTCTATTGCTCATAAAAAATTGAAACTCAGACACTAGACTCTCCTCCAAAAGCCTAGAATAACCTGCGAAGGAATTTCGGAAAGGCTGACCCTGGAAAATTACCCCCTTGGGATGAATAAGTACTTTTTCTAGGTACATTGGCCTCTGAGATGAAATGCTGGAAGGAAAGGCCTCCAACTACCTAATTAAATCAGATATGGAAGGGTTGATCCTCTCACAATCCTTCAGACTGAAATCCCACAAGCTTCCTCCTCTGTCGGATCTGCTCTCCTCCTTGATTGTGTAATCCTCTAAGTGACTTCGATGCCATGGGGATGACTACATAATCATGGTGGTTGAATCAATGATGCTACTCTCAAAAATTGAAGGTGGGGCTCCTCTCCAAAGCGGGCACTTGAAGTCCCCCGAGGACAAGGTTGCGATCTCCACTCGGAGACACCCGTGTGCTAAACATCACTACAGACTTTGCTAAACAACTTAAGCATGCTCTAGTCTTAATAAACATAAATTATGAAGATGTATGAATGAATGGGAATGGTTTCTTTGTTACCATTTTTATGCTAATGAGCCTCCAATGCCTGTGGGTGATAACTGGTACTAGGTGTCAACTTGGTACCCACCAAATGGAATAACTCCTTCCAAAAGACACCCATGAACCAGTTGTCCCGATCACTGAATATGGTCTTTGGAAGACTATGGAGCTTGAAAATATCTCGGAAGAACAACTCAGCTACCTATGAAGTAGTATACCACGCAGAGATGGCGAAGAAATGTGCATACTTTGTCAGTCGATCAACAACTACAAATATACAATCCTTTCCCTACACCATGGGCAATCCTGTAATAAAATCCACAGAGATGATCTCCCATTTCCCCTCCGGAATGGGAAGAGGTTGTAGAAAACCTGCAGGGTGACTCAGCTCCCCTTTGTTCCTATGACAAAATTTGCACTCCTTGACATGTCAGAGTACATCCTCCTTGAGGACCCTCCATGAGAACCTCTCCCTGATGTCTTTGTAAGCTTCAGTGAACCCATGATGGCCTGAAAGCGGCGAGTCATGGGATACATGCAAGATCTTCTCCCTAAGCTGGGATTACCTCTCAAGAAAATCCTATCTCGGTAATAGTTTACCTTATCCATCACCTACCCATCTAACACCTCAGAAGAAAAATAGTCCTTCGAATACCCCACTAATAGCTGAGCCCTCCAATCTGAATCAAGGCTCATCAAGGACATCATTGCTGGTCTCTGTGACAAGGCATCCACCACCACATTTTCCTTTCCTTTGTTATACATGATGTAAACATCATAGGCCTAGATCTTGCTGACCCATTTTTGTTGTCTCTTCTGCAACTGTTTCTGCTCAAGAAAGAACTAGAGACTATTGTGGTCAGTCCTCACATAAAATCTGTTACCAACCAAGTACTATTGGAACTTGGCCAACATGTGCATGATGGCCAACATCTCTTTGTCGTATATCTAGTACAATATCTCGTGTAGCAGTAGCTCCCAACTCTTGAAAGCTATAGTATGGCCCCCTTGCATAAAAAATGTGCCTACCCCCTCTCCTGAAGCATCACACTCCAACACAAAGGGATGCATGAAATCCTGCAATGCCAACACTGGGAAACTTCTCATCACCTCCTTGAGCCTATCAAAGTCCCTCTACCCAACATCTGTCCAACCAAATGTCCCTTTCTTAGTGAGATCCGTGAGGGGTGCTGAAATTTGTGAAAACCCCTTGAAAACCTTCCAGTAGTAGGTGTAGATGCCTATGAACCCCCAGAGTTCTGTCACATTATTCGGTTCCAGCCAATCATGGATGGCCCAAATCTTCTCCTCATGGATCCTTACCCCGTACACTCTGATAATATGCACCAAGTAGAGCATCTCTGTAAGACTAAACTCGCACTTAGATAGCTTGGCATAGAAATGGTGCTCCTCCAAGATACACAGTATTGTCTCAATGTGCTGCAAGTGCTCCTCCTATGTGCGGCTATAGATGAGAATGTCATAAAAAAATACCAGTAAAAACTTCCTCAAATTACCATGAAAGATGTGGTTCAAACAAGACTAGAAAGTGGCTGGAGAATTGGTCAGCCCAAATTGCATCACCAAAAATTTAAAGTGGTCATAGTGGCATATGAACGCAGTCTTGGGGACATAGTGGTCCCTCACCTTGATCTAATGGTACCCTGACCACAGATCAATCTTGGAGAAGGACTTCTCTCCCCTCAACTCATACCTCAGCTCATCGATCCTAAGTTTGGGGTAACGGTTCATCATGGTTTTCTTGTTTAGTGCCCTATAATCGATTCACATCCGTAATGTGTCGTCCTTCTTCTTCACTAAGAATATGGAAGAAGAAAAGGGAATAGTGTTGGTCCTGATGTGTCCTAATGCCAAGATCTCATGGATGGCTCTGTTAATCTCATCCCTGTAGGCTTTGGGGTGCCTGTACAGGGTGGTGATCACTGCTTGGATCCACTACTCTAGCTTAATAGAATGCTCAAACCCTCGATCCAGTGGCTTCCCTAGTGGTATGTCCCCAAAAATCGTGGAGTAACGTCCAATATATATTTCACATTAGGATGTACTCACTTCTCTGTGACTCCTACCTCTAAAATACGCAACTCCACTGTCCACTCTATGTCTCCCTCCCTGAAATATGCCTCCATACGGTGTGTAGAGACTGTCTGGGGAGGGGTTTGTGTGCATGCCTCTAATCATCACATGCTACCCACTCTTCTTTTTCGTCCACTCCATCTCCAATGTCTCCCAATCTGTAGTGACCTTACCAAGTGTAATAAGCCACTGTACACCCAATACCACATTGGTATCTGGAATGTCGACCATAAAAAAGTGATTTGTCACTGTGTATGTCTCCATCGTCACTTCTAATGCCAGAACATACCACATGCACTGCATGGTCCTAGAACTTGGAAGCATTGATATGACCCTCCTATGCACTAGTTGGGCATCAATGAATTTATGCGTGCCCCCATTGTCCACCAATACTGAGACACACTACCCCTAAACTGTGCCTCAGAATCTCAGCATCAAGTACTTGGGAACTCCCCGCAAAGATGCAAGGACTCCTTCGGTAGGTGAAAATGATGTTGTTGCTACTACTGGGGGAGGTCGTGGTGGATGATCTCCTCTAGGTGCACCAACGCTAACATCTCCCTCCAACTCCTCATATGCCTCTTCTTCCCCCTCATTGTCAGAGAATACCTTAATGTAGTGTGCCTTTCCTGCGACACAATGATGACCCGATGCCCATGGCTCCTAGAAACTGAAGCATAACTTCCTCTGTCTCAAATCTCTCCGGGTATCATCATCCAAAGGCCCTCGACCTTGGTTCCCCCTTGGGGGTGGAGATATCATGTCTTTCCCCCTCTTTTGGAACACTCGTTTGTGGGGAAATCGAGCTCACATCCTTGGCATGGCATCCTGCAAGTCCCTATTCCTCCCCACTATGTCCTGCAATGTAGTAGGCTTAGTGGATTTAACTATCCCACGCAAAATTTATGCCAATCTGTCAATAAACATATATAATCTCCTGGCCAAGGAAAGGTTTGGAACCATCACTAAAAGCTTCAAGAACTTAGAAATGTAAGTTTTCGGATCCCCGTCTGTTTGAGCTTGGTCGGATCAACAAAATTTTCCTCCGAGTCCTTCCGATCAAATTTCTCCACCAACCTCTGAGTGAACTCCACATACGCTGTCACGCCTGCGTGGCCTAGCGTAGACATCCCATGGAACCAACATTCATGGGCTTCTCCCTCAAGGTGCAACACTACCACCTTGATAGCCTCTACCTCTGCCATTTGGTTCAACTAAAAAGAAATTTACAGCTTCCCCACCCAAGCCTTCGCCGAACACTTCGATGATCCATCATAGGTAGGAAAGAAAAATCTACCCACGTTATGTTGCAGGTCACTCCCCTACATGTACCATCATCTATTCTGGCTACGTAGTCTGCTATTTTTTTTCAACTAGCAAAACTCGTTGAAGGTGAGTGCATCTCCAAACTCTGGCCCATATGACTGATATTCTACAAAATAGTCCCTGCAATGAGCCACCTCCAGCTCCTAGGGTTTTGTTGTTCCTTCTCCCGAAGTCAAGAATGTGGTCATGGAGAAATGCGTGGGGGTGCATAGCACTACCTGCTGCGCAACGTTCTATTCCAAAACATGGTGAGAAGTACCAAACCCTTCTCCATTTTGAAACTCAGGCTTGCGATCTCACGCTGTTTGTTTTCTCTGACAATCTTCTACCCAATTTCTCTATCTTCTTAGAAATATCTTGCAATTATTTTAATAGGAGGTTACCAACTTCTCCTCATCTCTTTCATCTTCCATTGGTGCCTTCCATTTGTCTTTCTCAATCGGAACACTGTCCTCTTCGACAGGTGTGATTTCGAGCCTACGCTCTCTACTTCTGGTAATGTGATTAACTCTCTATCTCCGTGTGCCATACACTAATTTCTCCATAGGTTGAGAAAATTTTATGAGCTCTGATACCATTGTAATATCCCAAATTGGGAATAGATAGTAATACAAATCAACATAAACAAAAACTACGGCAAATAGAAGCATACAATGAAAACACTACAAATAAACCAGAAATGATGAGCCATTTTATTATATTTCTGAAATGAGGGATAAGTAGAAGTAGTGCTCAGAATGATAGCACCTTGGCCTGCTCTAGGCAGGCTGAAATGATCTCTCTCTCCTTGCTCAGAAATTCTTCTCCACCTTTAATCGGCATGGCTCCTCCTCTATGTTGTACTACTCGAAATGTTGCTGCTGGCTAGAAAGGGACTGTGAGAAAGGGTTGTTATGCTATTTAGAAAAATCTAAAACTCAGACACCAGACTCTCCTCCAAAAACCCAGAATAACCCGCGAAGGAATTCTGGAAATGCTGACCCCATAAAATCATCCCCTTGGGATGACTATGCACTGATGCTGGTTACACTAGCCTCTAAGATGAAATTCTAGAAGGAAAGGCCTCCAACTATCCAAGTAACTTATTTATGGAAGGTTTGATCCCCTCACAAGCCTCCAGACTGAAATCCCACAAGCTTCCTCCTCTGCCAGATCTTCTCTCCTCCTTGGCTGTGTAATCCTCTAAGTGACTGTGATTCCATGGGGATGGCTACATAATCCTGGTGGCTGACTCAATGATGCTACTCTCGAAAATTGAAGGTAGGGCTCCTTTCCTGAGCGGGCAATCGAAGTCACCTGAGGACGAGGTTGGGATCTCTACTCGAAGACACCCGTGTGCTAAAAAACACTGCAAATTCGGCTAAACATCTTAAGCGTGCTCTAGTCTTGATAGACAGAAAACAGGAATATGTATGAATGAATGAGAATGGTTTCCTCCATCCCATTTTTATGCTAATGAGGCTTCAATGTTCCCTTGGGCCCACTAGTGCTGTGCTTCCCCTCTGCAACACTGTCCCCATGCTCTTCTGTGCAGCCTGTCCCCACGCTGCCACTGTGTTATCCAAGTTTCCACCTCTACTGCGTTTTCACTTGGCCTCATGGACCCCACCTTGCCTCTTAAGTATTTTTCCTAAGTGACTCTAAGAATTTTTTTTTATTCCAATGTTGATTTATGGGTACCTTCACCCCTTTATTTCCTGTTGAACTTTAGAAAGGAAAATTTTAACAAAAATGAATATTCCAATTAGTTGTCTACTAATTGAGAATATTACACCCTCCACCTTTCGTTTTTCAAGCAAGTGCCTCATCTGCAATTAATTAAATCCAAATATGGAAATCCCTTCTTTTCTTTTGAATAGTTATGCTCCACTAAACCTTCCCCAACCAATGAATGTGATGCCACAACACTATATTAATTTGTTGCCTCGTTTCATAGGGGAGGATGAAATCACAAAGAAAAAACATACTTCTACATTTTTTTCCTTCGCTGAAAATTTAAATGTTGAATATATTGATGTGGTATTGAAGTTATGTGTTCAGTCTTTAGACAAAGAAGCTAGAAAGTGGTTTAAAACAATTCCAGCTAATTCAACTAATACTTGGGAAGAGTTGGAAAACATTTTTAATCAGAGATGGGGTGAGAAAAAGGATCATGGGTACTTTTTCACAGAATTTAATGCTATTAAAAGGAAACAAGAAGAAAATATTTTTGAATTTATCAAGGGATTTAATAAGTTATATAATGGTCTTCCAGCAGAAATAAAACCTCCACTTGTTGGAGAAAAAATTGTTTTTGCAGGAGCTTTCGAATCTGATTTTGGTTTTACTTTGAGGGAAACAAGATCTCCCACTTTGGATCAAATCCAAACGGATGCATTATAAATTGAAGCAAATTTGACTACAACTGGGAAGTCTAAAACAAAAAGCACGTGATAAAGGAAAGGGAGAAGAAGAAGTTTTACATGATCAAATATTGGAAGATATGACTAAAGTCATTAAAAATTTATCAAATAAGCTGGTGAAATTAGAACTTGAAAGTAGAAATCCTCCTAGACAAATTCAACAGGTCCAAAATCAAAATTTTAACCCACAGTTCAGAAGACAGACCCTTCAAATTATGTAGAGAGAAAGGAAGGATCAAAATCAGATCCAACCCCCTTTATATATAGAGGATGAATCTAAAGATGTAGTGGAAGAAAGTGTGAAGTAACAAGAGAACCAAATATCCACATTATATGTAGATGAAAGAGAAGATGTTGTAAAATGAGGAGTTTAATGTTGAAACATAAGTGTCTCTTGATGAGAAATAAATTGATGAATATTGCAAAACAATTAATGATATTATGCAAGCTGAATTACACAAGAAATATGACCTGAGATCAAGGAAAAGATCAAGGGTGCATAATATCTAATAGGTGCAAAAAGATCAGGCACCTCAACAGATGGTGATTCCACAACAACCCTTGAAGCATCTTGATAAAGGGAAGCAACAAGTTGATTCAGTGGCAAAGACTACATTGTGACAAGGAGAAATTTCACTGGGAAAATCAAATGTTTGAAATTTGAATAAATCCACTCACTCGTCTAATGAAATTTCAAATTTGAAAAAGAATGATGAAGATCAAGAGAATTTAGTAAAACAAAGTATCTCTTTTAGCTTAAAAAAATAATTGGAGAAGATTAAAATTCAAATTCCTTTGACTGATTTGGCTAAAACCCCAACATATAAAAAGAAAATTTTAGATTTCATTAACCTCTCTCAAGATGATAATGCAACAGACACAACAAATTTACATGAAGAGAGACCGGTGGTAATTTGTTTCCCTCATGTTGAAGAGGTGTATTCTGTAATGATCCTTTTTTAGGAAATTCAACAAGGTGCTCAATAGAAACGCTGTATAAGTAAAACTGTGCAAAAATAATGCAAATAAAGACTTTTTTCCCCTTATTTATGTTGTATGAGACTTATATATGGAGTTTGATAAAAAAAAAATTATTTTAGACTCATTAAACAGATCTCCCAAAAACTTGACTAGCTAAAAAGCACCAAAACAGGAAGGCTGCAACAAAATGCAAGCACTGCTTCAAGAATTGTGCATTTTTAGCAAATTTTCAGAGGAGATCAGCAAGGAGACTTATATTTCAGTTATACAACAGAAAATAAGCATTATGATAAAGCCCTTCATTATACAGTATAATGCATGAGCCAATACAATAATAAATCTTCAGAAAAGAGAGCAGGAACACATGTATATTTGCATAAATGCTTCAACAACATTATTTTTGAGGAGCTTCAGTAGCTGGAATTTACAACTCAGATCTAGGATAGATATGTGGATAAAACATCAGATCTATATCATATTTGGAAACTATATATTTTTCTCTTCAAGATCCACTTGGAATTTTGACAAAAGCATGCATGAATAAGAGTAGATCTGAGAAACAAGTTACAGATATGGAAACTGCTGCAATAAATTTCTGAATATAAAATTTCATTAAAATGGATAAGATCTGAACAGAACATATATCAGAAAGCTAATCCATGGATCACCAAGTGGAAGGCAAAGCCCAACACAAGACACCTCTGATCTAAACTATGAGCAAGACACCCTGTAAACCCTCATATAGAAATAACGCAGTTTACTCAATGGGACAATGTTGTAGCTCAAATGACATAGAAAACTACTATAAAATTGCAGATCTGAAGTACAAAAAGTAGAGACATTCTTTCGGGAGGTTAAAGAACACCTTCCATGAGAAGAGGCTCCCAAAAATACACTAAATCTCTGCAGATCTAGACTCCCACTTGTTGTGGCTCACAAGATAGCTCAACCCTCAAGATGAGCAGTGTTGTAATGTAAGATGGAGCTTGGCCTCAAGCCTGACAATGTCTCAATTCAGAAAAATTTCCTCCTTGAATCCTCAAAGGAAGAGGTGAAATCCCTACATAGGAATTCCAGATACAATCCTCCACTAAACAGCAGAGAATGGTATTTGTCTAAGTAGACAAATACTCAGAAATATGATCAATCAACAACCTTCTCTTGTTGCCCTCCCTCTCCTTTTATAAGATGAGAAATATTTTGCAAAACCTAAACTATCTTGATGAGTTATCCCTTTTCACATGAGAGGCTTCCTTTTAGAACTGCGCCTCCCCTTTTGGAGATGCAATGAACCTAGACAATGTTGTTGATTTCGTCAATGTTGACCCAGTCTTTAGCTCAAACCTCTTTCACACCTGCAAGTGATTATTTACATGGCCCTGATTTGTCTTTGTTCACATGGGCATTGATTTATTTAGAATTTTTAGGAGTTTTACATGTCCTCCTTTATTCATTTATTCATGAAATAGAAATTAAAACAAAATTGAATGTTCCTCTTAGCTAAGGCTAAGTGGGAACATTACAGTCCTCCCCTCCAAAATTTTTCTTGTCCTCAAGCAACTGATAGGGTAAGAGTTGTAGTTCTTCTCCTCCTCCATTGATGGCACCATCAATGATGAAGCTTTCATCATGGGTCAAGTGCTCATTAAGCCAATACATCAAAAATTTCTCCTCTAAGGCTAACATGATAGGGGCATAGTCCATCCCTTCAGGAGTGTAAAACTCAACATAAATAAACATGGGTGAAGCAATGTCACATCTAAAACATGTATCATGAAGTACAAGATTAAGTTCCATCCCATGGGGTACATAGACACTACCCACTCTTCGCCCATACAAACCCATAAACAATACCAATATATCATCTATATATGGAAGCAAAATCACATATATGCAAACTGAAATTTTCACTTGAGGAGGTGGGTCACAATCCCACATAAGATACCAATTCAATGCACTCCTTGGCTTGAGTAGATCTGAGTGTGGTAAGTGGTAATCCCACGAAATCTTGGCTGCATGGGTCACTTTGACATGGCTGAAAGAGATACCCAAGTTAGGTGCTTTTGGGAAGCACCCATCATGATAGAGAATATCCCTTTGCACCTCAAGGGAGTGGCCAAATTTATAATTTTTGTTGGCCTCATCAATGCCATGAGATCTGCATGTAATATCACTCCTTGTAGGAGCCATGGCATGCATACATATGGTAAGAGCAGATGTCAAATCATAAAAATAAACATGCTCCATAAGATCAGATTCTTTACCATTCAAGTCTCCCACACACATGGAGTTAGGCATGGGCATTCCTCCTCTTTTAAGAGAAGGAAGAGATGGCTGAAATGACTTATGTATAGAGTCCTTTGGCTGCCCCATCTCCTCATAACTATTTCACTCTTGTAAGTGCTGATGTAGTTCCTCCCAATCATAGTGTATATGTAGTTCCTCCTTCATACCCTCCCAATCAAAACTCCTCATGATTAGGGAGTAGATCTTTGCTGACTGCATATAGCTGGAAAGGAACTCTTTGTGTGCTCTTTGTAGTATCTCTTGCTTAAGCTTGGAGGCCTGAGACAAGAATACTTTACCAAGATGATAGATGACCCCTTCATGGACCACATATCCTCCCCCTTGCTTCATGCCATCTAATATCATCTCGGTGTGTAGATATTTGGAGTACTCCACAAGGAGTTGAGATCTCCAATATGGATCCACACAACTTAACAAGGACAGCGCTACTGATACATCTATGGTGGTGCTTGCCTTGTTGCTGATTGATTATTTGACATTATGCATGCCAAATTTGTTTGTTGGGAGGCTGATCCTCCCCTCTCCTTCCTCCCACAGCACTGTGGCTTTCTCTTCCATTGCTCCAATCTTTGCTTGGTCTATGCTTGGAGCATCACTTTGTGAGGCTTCCCCCACATGATCAGGATCTAATGGCATTCCAAGTGGCTTTCCATGAGGTAGGAATGTTCCTTGCAGCATTATCATAAACATGAGAGAAGGAATTGTGAGATCCTTGCTTCCACTACACAAATCCATCTCTGTTGTTTGTGTGGAAACATCAGGTGCAGGGTAAGTGTGCATGCCTTGAATTATTTGTGGTTTCCCACTCTTCAAGTCCACCCACTCCATCTGCAAGGCCTTCCAATCAGTGGTGACCTTCCCCAAGGTAATCAACCACTGGACACCCAAGATGATATTTGTGTTTAGTATGTCAACTACAAAGAAGTGATCCACCAAGGTGTAGGACCCCACAGTGACAGAAAGTGATGGAACATATTGCATGCATTGCATAGTTCTATCTCCTGGGACCAAAACAGAGAACCCATCAAAAGTATCAGTGGGTATTGCTCTCCTCTACACAAGGTGAGCAATAATAAAGTTGTGGGTTTCCCCATTGTCAATCAAAATAGACACTCTCTGGTTCATGACTGAACCTTGTACTCTTAGGGTCAAATATTTGGGCACTCCTCTCAAAGAAGCAAGAATCCCACTTGTTGGAGCAAAGGCTCCTTATTCACCTCTGGATGGTGATTGATCTTCCTCCTCATCATCACCAGCGTTGTGACCCATCCTAGGTCCTTCATTCCCATCTTCCTCCTCAAAATCTAAGAAGACTTCTATATAGTGTGCCCTTCCAGTAACAAATCTATGTCCCGATACCCATGGCTCTTGACAAGTGAAACACAATCTCTTTTTCCTCAACTCCCTCTAGAGATCAAGGTCAATAGGCTTCTTTAGTGAGCTCTCTTTGGGTGGATTAGCTTTCCCTTCCTTCCCCTTAGAAGAATGAGGGGCTTTGCTTTGGAAAGTTGCCTTTGCTCTTGGCAAGGCATCTTGGAGATATCTAGCTCTCTCAATGGCATCATGCAAAGTGATGGGATTGATAGACTTAACCAACCCATGCAAAGGTTCCTCCAGGCCATCAATGAACAATTCTACTCTCCTTGCTACATATAGATCAGGAACCATTACTGACAATCTTAGGAATTCAGAGATATAGGCCTTTGCATCTCTTGTCTGCTTCAGCTTTTCCAGGCTTATAAAAGGTGCCTCAAGATCTTTTCGATCAAATATCTCCACTAGTCTTCTAGTGAACTCAGCATATGTAGACACGTTGCTGTGTCCCAATGTAGATAGTCCATGAAACCACCAGTTGTGGGCTTCACCCTCAAAATTCAATGCAACAATCTTGATGGCTTCTACTTCGGGGACCTTATTCAACTGGAAATAGATGTCCAACTTTTCCACCCATGCTTTGGTAGAAAAAGGGGATGACCCATTGAATTTGGGCAAAAATAACCTTCCCATAGTATGGTGTCTCCCTTGAAAGAATCCTCCATCTCTGTACTGCTGCCATGGCCTCCTTCGGTCCTTGAGATGGAAAAAGTCTCGAAAGCTCAGGTTATCCTTGAACCTCTGACTTTATGAGTCATATTCCATAAATTAACCTTCCAGGGAGGTTGGTTCTTTTAGTGCCTCATTCTCTATATCCAATAAGGTAGGTATATTAGAGCATTGGGAGGCCTGTGGGACTTGTGGCAAGCTCACAGGTTGACCAGTTCCATAATGAGATACTTCAGAAATTTCCACTTGATGGAATCTCCTAAGGGACTCCCTCATTCTATCCACCCTCATCTCTATTATCTCCTTGGAAAGATATTGCATAGTATCCAAGAGGGCTTTTGCAAACTCCTTTTCCTCCTTATCCTTATCATTCACAGATTTAGGGGCTTTCCCCTTGTCTTGTCCCTTATTAGGGCCATCAGTGGTGGGGTCATACTTTTTATGACTTCTAATTTGGTATCTCCTCTTCCTCTCAGTGGGAGGATCCACTTATTTGGAGTGCAGCATGACTGGTGCTCCAATGGCAAGCACAGGCTGTGCCAAGAGTGGAGCTCTGATACCACTGTAATGATCCTTTTTCAGGAAATTCAACAAGGTTCTCAACAGAAACGTTGTATAAGTAAAACTGTGAAAAAATAACACAGATCAGGACTTGTTTCCCCTTATTTATGCTATATGAGAATTATATATGGAGTTTCATAAAAAAAATCAGTTTAGACTCATTAAACAGGTCTCCCAAAAACTTTACTAGTTAAAAAGCACCCAAAGAGGAAGGTTGCAACAAAATGCAAGCACTGCTTCAGGAATTGCGCAGTTTTAGTAGATGTTTAGAGGAGATCAGAAAGGAGACTTATATTTTAGTTATACAGCAGCAAATCAGCATTATGATAAATCCCTTTCATTATACATTATAATGCATGAGCCAATACATAAATAAATCTTTAGAAAAGAGAGCAGGAACACATGTATATTTGCAGAAATGCTTCAACAGCATTATTTTTTAGGAGCTTCAGCAACTGGAAGTTACAACTTAGATCTAGGAAAGATCTATGGATAAAACATCAGATCTATATCAGATCTAGAAACTATATAGTTTTCTCTTCAAGATCCACTTGGAATTTTGACAAAAGCATGCATGAATAAGAGTATATCCGAGAAACAAGTTGCAGATATGGAAACTGCTGCAGTAAATTTCTGAATATAAAATTTCATTACAATGGATCAGATTTGAACAGAACATAGATCAACAAGCTAATCCATGGCTCACCAAGTGGAAGGAAAATCCCAACACAAGATATCTCTGATCTAAACTATGAGCAAGACACCCTGTAAACCCTCATATAGAAATAACATAGTTTACTCAATGGGACAACGTTGTAGCTCAAATGACACAGAAAACTAATGTAAAATTGCTGATCTAAAGTACAAGAAATAGAGACACTCTTTTAGGAGGTTAAAGAACACCTTCCATGAGAAGAGGCTCCCAAAAATACACTAGATCTCTGTAGATCTAGTCTCCCACTTGTTGCAGCTCACAAGAAAGCTCAGCCCTCAAGATGAGCAGTGCTGTAATGTAATATGGAGCTTGGCCTCAAGCCTGATAGTGGTTCAATTCAGAAAAATTTCCTCCTTGAATCCTCAAAGGAAGAGGTGAAATACCTGCATAGGAATTCCAGATACAATCCTCCACTAAACAGCAGAGAATGGTATTTGTCTAAGTAGACAAATACTCAGAAATATGATCAATCAACAACCTTCTCTTGCTGCCCTCCCTCTCCTTTTATAGAATGAGAAAGCTTTTGCAAACCCTAAACCATATTGATGAGTTAGCCCTTTTCACATGAGAGGCTTCCTTCTAGAACTTCGCTGCCCCTTTTGGAGATGCAATGAACCTAGACAGTGCTGTTGATTTGGTCAAGGTTGACCCAATTTTTAGCTCAAACCTCTTTCACACCTGTAAGTGATTATTTACATGGCCCTGATTTTTCTTTGTTCACATGGACATTGATTTATTCATACTTTTTAGGAGTTTTACATGTCCTCCTTTATTCATTTATTCATGAAACATAAATTAAAACAAAATTGAATGTTCCTCTTAGATAAGGCTAAGTGGGAAAATTACAGATTCATCTACTCGTTCCATTTTATATTTCTTTACTACTACATTCTTGTATTCTTCATATTTTTATGTTGGATCTAGGAGCTTCTCACAATTTAATGCCTTTATCAGTAATGAATAAATTGAACTTGCAAATCACTAGGCCTTATAAGGATCTCTATTATTTTGATTCTAAGAAGGTTAAGTGTGTGGGAGTGATTAAATATTTGGCTATTTCCTGATCCAAGATATTTTCTTATAGATGCGTTAAAGAATTACATATAACCGAGCATTTAAAACCATGAAACATAAACACATAACAAGAATAATAAAGAGACAATGACACACATAAGACCAAGACACCAAAAATTAATTATGGAGTTCGTCCAATTTGTACTACGTCTACGGGCCCTGATCCATAGTGGGGAGCGCTTCATTCATTAAGTGGAAAGAAGAAGTAGAAGTACAAGTAAAATTACACAAACACCCTTATATCTCCAATCTGGAAAATGGATGAAAAATGGAGACTGATGTTGCAGAAACGAAAAACACCATTAGATTCCTGTCATTGAGAGGTGTATTATCCATATAAAATTTGTTCAATTTGGAAACTGGAAAATTTTTGGTCTTCTTAAAATGTGGCTCAGATCATGGTTCCATTGCCTCCCTGAATGGCTCAAGGTTCCATTTCCTCGAACTGCGTGCCCACCTATACTTGGTTTACCTGGCATTCTGGTCGAAACTGGGTCTTAAGTATTGGTGGCAGGCAGAAAAACCAACGAGAATCATTGGTAATGTGTTAGTGAAGTTGTTTGGTTTGCTAAACAGAGGTCAGGGGATCAATCCTGACCCCGTCTTTTTAGAGTGCTTGATATAACAAATAATATAAAAGTGGGGCGATGTGGGTTCACCATCGGTGGCCCGTCCCCTCCTTTTATGTCATCGCTATACATGGTATGGGAGTTTGGGGGGGCACGGGGATCATGGCCCACCCCTTTATATTAATATATGGCTTCGTTAAATATGGTTTGGGGAGGGGCGAGGGTCATGCCCACCCCTTTATATATATATATATATATATATATATATATATATAGATAGATATTTAAATAAACAACCCCAAATATTCATTTTAATGGATTTTGGGAGATATTAAACAAACTAACCTTCCCACAATTCTTCCCGGAATTTGGCCATATTTTGGCGCCATAAAATTGAAAAATTGTTGCCTCCATACTCTGCCCTATCACCAATTCAACCCAAAACTTTGACCAGCTCTAACTTTCACATACGGACTCGGTTTGACGAATCGTTTGCATCGTTGTGATCATAACGATGAGGTATTCAACTTGACACTAATTTTTCCACATTTCTTCCACTTTAATTTTGATCTTTTCCCTTGCAACTGGTGTATGTAGATCCACCTGGATCAATCCTCCCCACTGAGGAGCTTTTGGAACACCAAAAGAAATAACACACACTGCTTGTGTCCTCACCAAACCACACTTTCAATCGCCTGCATGTAAATCTGGTACATCCTTTGAAATCATATATAAACCATACATGAATTAATCAACCCCACACTTGCCAAGAGTTTATAACACACACTCTTTGGTCAAGGATTACATAATAGAAACAATACCCAAACTACAGACGGAGGCCAAACATCACCATTGCTTTTAGGAAGCAATGGAAAACACATCATCAATTTTAAATTTATTTGCAAAACATGATTTACAAATTGTGGCCCAACAAGCTACTACATCTAAAAAAACCATCTTTTACTTACTAAAGTAGACCACCATGAATTTGCTGGATTCACCTATCGATTCCTCTAACAATGCTTTCTAGGCTTGGATTATCTGACACGTGGCTTGTTGGTGTCCCACCTCATTGCAACAACTACAATGATTCTTCCTTCTCCAAACTTTCTGGATTGTCTTGGAACACTTCCCCCCGATGTGCCTCTGATAAGTGCTCATGGGTCCCTCACTGTTGCTAGGATGTGATGAGGCACTCTCATCATCTGCGTTGGTGGGTCGCTAGTTGTCTTGGAGTATTCCCCAAATTCCTTCATGACATACCGAAGTCCTGTATGACGGGGTAATTCTTCTACTTTGATAGGGTTTATGATTCCTTGGTCTTTAATGCTGAGGCCCTTTCCCTAATACCCCATCTTCTTGAACAATTTGGACCTGATACCTGTAGTATTTTTTTCAAAAGAAATGAAATCTTCATCATGAAAAGTATGTGAAATTAAAGAAACACTTTTTACCTCAATGGGGTTATGTTGCAGCTTCTCCAAGGTCTTGTCCTTAGCTCGCAACTAACGTAGAAACCTTTTTATTTCCTTTTCTTCTTCCTATAGGAGTCTCCTTGGCTTAGTATTCTCGGCTTGAATGCTTTTTTTGACCTCCTAAAGTTCCTAGAGCCATGCCACATTGGGCGACCGTTTCATCTTTGGTACACTATGTGTTGAAATTTATGTTTCATCGCCTGAATCTGAACCCAAATCGATGGGTTCATCTATTTCAATTCGAAGAGTTGCAATCGTCCTTTCATCACACGAATCCGATCCCAAGTCAATTGCTCTACCTCATGCAAATATCGCAGCTGTGACTTTCTCATCTTCCTCTGATTCAAACATTTGATCTTTTTGCATGGTGGCAGCTCTCTTTTTAATCTCCTTCCCGCCATCCCTCTTAGGTCTCAGGTCAGGTTGCAGTTTCCATCAATTGTCTTCATTGTGTCCTTCTTTCTTACAATGGGTGCAAGAGGAATTTTCTCCTCTTCTCATTGCTACTACTACTCTTTTTGGGTGGTCATTTTGTTCATATGTCTCCTTGTTTTCAAGATGTATGGCTTTCACCCTGGCCTCATCGATAGTAGTAGGCTCAAACAATAATAATGAATGTCTTATGTAACCATGTAAAGAACCGATATACTTAGTTACAATCCATGATGAATATAACAGAATGTCTAAGTTCAGTTCCTTTTTCCTAAGTTCTTCAATGAAGTTTTGCACATTTTTTCCTTTGCCTTGCTTCAGGTGTTTCCATTCCATTAATTTTTTTTATTATAGCCCAATGGGTAAAATAGAGTTTTCAATGCAGAAGTAAAATTTGACCATGAGAAGAGAAGTAACCCAGATTTTTGTTGCCTTGAAATTTTCTCTCCCACCGAATGAGAGTGGTGCCATTAAGTTGAAGGGATTCCAACTGGATCTTTGCCTCATCTTTATTGATCTGTTGAATCCGACAGTAAACCTGAATCTGTCTAATCCAATTGTTGATCTTTTCCACATTACATTCTCTTGTATACATAGGCAAGTCAAAATTTACATCTATTTTAAGGAAATTTTTCTTAGATATATCCCTATGTCATCTACAAGAATGATGAGAAGAAGAAGAGGAAATATCACTAGAATATGGAGAGGGAGGGGGCTCTTCTCCATCATCTCCATGGTTAACTTATCTGTGGTCATATGCATTTTTCTTCTCGGGCTTGATGGTCTTCTCATACTCTGCAAACACTTTGTCTACTTATCTACCATGTTGTAGAATTCCTTGCGGTAATTCCACTCTTCTTACCAATGAGCTTCCTCATATTCCATGTTTCTTCTTCATCGTGCACGTCCTGCTTTGGAATCAAAAGACTTAAGCTTTCCTTCGCCTCTTTGCAACCTGTTTATGGTTAGCATATACTCATGCAATTCACATCGACAAAGAGCCGCTCTAATTCCACTTGATCCAAAATATTTTTCTTATAGATGAGTTAATGAATTAAATATAACTGAGCATTTAAAACCATGAAGCATAAGCACATAAAATGAAGAATAAAGAGACCATGAGACACATGAGACCAAGACACCAAAAATTGATTATGGAGTTCGTCCAATTTGGACTATGTCTATGGTCCCTGCTCAATAGTGGGGAGGCCTTCATTCATTAAGTGGTAAGAAGAAGAAGTACAAGTGAAATTACATAAACATCCTTACACCTCCAATCTAGAAAATAGCTGAAAAATGGAGACCTATATTACAAAAAAAAAAAACACCATCAGATTCCTATCACTGAGAGATGTAAAATCCATATAAAATTTGTCAAATTTGGACACTAGACAATTCTGGGCCTTCTGAAAATGTGGCTTAGATCATGGTTCCACTGCCTCCCTGAATGGCTTAGGGTTCCATCATCTCAAATTACGTGCCTGCATGTACTTGGTATTCCTAGCGTGTTGGTCAAAACTGGGTCTTAAGTACTAGTGGCAGGCAGAAAAACCAATGAAAATTGTTGGTGATGTGATGGCGAAGTTGTTTGGTTTGCTAAATGGAGGTCAGGGGATCAATCTTGACCCCCCCTCATTTTAGAGTGCTTGATATAAAAAATAATATAAAATTAGGGCGGGGAGCGTCCACCATCGGTGGCCCATCCCTCCTTTTACGCCACCACTATACATGGTATGGGAGTTTGGGGGGGCGCCGAGGTCATGGCCTGCCCCCTTATATTAATATATAGTTTCGTTAAATATGGTTTGGGGAGGGGTGAGGGTCATGGCCCGCCCCTTTATTTATATATATATTTTTTTTTAAAAATAAACAACCCCAAATATTCATTTTAACATATTTTGGGGGATATTAAACAAACTAACTATCCCATAATTTTTCCTGGAATTTGGCCGAAATCCGGTGCCGGAAAATTGCAAAATTGCTGCCTCCTTAACCTACCATATCACCAAGTTAACCCAAAAGTTTGACCAGCTCTAACTTTCACATACAGACTCAGTTTGCCAAAATTTTTGCACCACTATGACTAGAAGGATGAGGTATTCAACTTGACACTGAGTTTTCAGCATTTATTCTACTTTTAATTTTGAGTCTTTTCCCTTGCCACTAGTGCATGTAAATCCACTTGGATAATTTCCCTAGCCAAAATTCTATCCAAAAGTCTTTTTATGGATGTAGTAGTGGCAGATATTACAACACGTTTTGGAATGCTTCTTTCCATGTCTTGATGGGCTAAGTTGGGAGGTGTTTTGAAATTAGACTTTACTTATGCCATAATCCTAGTTTTTGGAGGTGAGGAGAGGAAGTTATATAGAGAAACTATTTTTTTTAAAACCATTACAGAGGAGGGTTCAAGTAATTCTCCTATGCAGAGTCAGGAAAAAGATGATTTTTTGTGTTCTATGCTATAAGAAGCTACAGAAGTTGCTGAAGATACTCAGGTGCAGCTCCCTTCAACAATGGTAAGTAACGAGCTAACAATAAATGGAGTCTGGAAGCTCTATTTCGATTGTGCCTATTCAAGGGATGGCACTAGGGTAGATATTCTCTTGATTTCTCCAAAAGGTCATCTTATTCTTTTTCTTTCAAATTATAATTTGATTCTAATATTAAACACACACATGGTAAATACACAAGAATAGGAAAGATGATAAAGATAAGAATGAGTTGAGTTATTATTCATAATGATATACATTTATAGTACATTAGGTGACCCTTGGATTCCTCATTCCAAGGTCTCTTGGAGTTCCTATGTCCATTCGCCTTCTACACCAACTCTTAGAGGATTAGGTGTCCAAAATTACCCCCTTAATCTGAAGGGGTATGTGTGAGTCCAAGAAGAGAGCTGTAATACAAAATGACATCACTAGGATGAATGTGCTCTCTGAAATTTTGCATAAGGATGTGGTTTAAGGATGACCACCAACACTAGAACGTTTAGTGCGATTCCTGGAACTCTCCAAATCTAGCAAGAAGCTGAGTTCATCTGCTATAGGAAGTGCTCCTCATATTTCAAAGACGGAGACCTTCAACCTCGAAGAAGGGAGGTCTACAACCTGTGATGGTTTAAGGATGACCACCAACCCTGGAATGCTTGATGCATTTCCTGGAACTCTACCAAAATTGGGAAGAAGTTGAAGTCTTCTGCTAAAGGAAGTGTCCCGAATTATTTGAAGAGGAAGAATATCAACCTCACATAGATGGTTTAAGGATGACCACCAACCAAATTCATGCTGATGGGAATCTATGCCTTTGGCTACAACTCTGCATCTGGAATGACAGGTTGTGGCTCAGGCTTGCTTGAAATGTCATGTCTCTAGCTACAACTCTGAATCTGGAATGGAAGGTTGTGGCTCAACATCGCTTGAACTTTTGTGTCTCTGGCTACAACTCTGAATTTGGAATGGCAGGTTGTAGCTCAGGGTCACTTGAACTGTTGTGTCTCTGGATACAACTCTTAATATAGAATGGAAGGTTGTGGCTCAAGCTCGTTTGATGTGGATTTGAAGCTTGTAGATGACGATCACTTTCTCCACTGTCAAATACAAGGTGAGTGATGGCGAAAAATAAAATGCAAGATTGTTAAATACTCTAGAACAAGTTCTAACATATGACTGAAACATATTCTTGGTTATTGATGCCCATTTCCAAGAAGCAATCCATACAATATTAATCTTTGTTCTTGCAGGAGGCTTGTTTTTGAAGCATCTGTGCGAAGAATGAGTGTGTTGACCACGGTTCTTGCATGGGTGAAGATCAAAACAATGATATTTTATATGGCCAAATCAATCATAGTGTTGGAATTTCATAATCTGTTGTGGAAGAGGAGTAGGATCTGGAATAGCTGAAGGTGAAGTGTCATAAATAAATCTAGCACTCTAAAACTAGATGGGTTTGGAATAGTCTGCAATATGAAAGGACACCTCCTTGTCATATCCAAGACTTGTTCTCTACTTATTATGGACAAGCTCTTCCCAAGATTTGATGATGGGATTGGGAAGTGCAGGCTGGTTTTTTTCTTCTACATTCAAATATGCTCTTGTAATGGGCTCAATGATCTGAACAATTTCTTGTTGTTGATGGGAGTTTCTTTTAATGTTGTGAAAAAAAATAAGTTCATAATGGCAACTATTTTTCTCAAGCTCATCTTGTTGAAGTTGTGATTCGAGTTGCAAAAATTCAATCTTTTCCTGTATGTCTTGTAAACAACTATGAATATCAATGAGAAAATCCTTACTGGTTATGACTCTATTATCCAAAATTGAGAGTATCATATTGTTCAATAACTCTAATATTCCACCAATTGGAGTCATTTTCCAGTAAATCAATCTCAATTAATGGTAAAATAATGAGGAAAAGATAAACACCAACTTATCTATTATATAAATAATGGAATTAAACTTCTGAGAAATATGTGCAACTCTGTTATATAAATATGTTGGGTAGTAGTCAACATATACTCCAATACAACGGTTTCAAGAGCATGTACCAGCACATATAGACCAAACCAATATGCATGAAGGATATATTTACTATGACTTGATCAAGCATCCATATAGGAAAAGGTTCATTAACCACTATTTCTGATGAAAATTCATTTTCATATATCATGTTACCAAGTTCAATCCTGCACAGGTTTTATATGGTCCATTCCACCAACACTTCACATGGGACACTAGCCATATGCATTAGAGTCAAAACGATATTTTCATTATTTAAATGGTCTATAATCCATGCTATACCAACGTACATATATAAACACAGAAGCATAGAAGTGTTCTTCAACCAACGCATAACCATATACTTATGTATACAATATAATGTAGAGGGGACCGACCTTTAATGCACTCACTCGAGGATTATTAATGACTCATCTTCAAATGAGTAGAACCATCTATCTATGCCATCTCGAAGCGGCCTGTTGCCAACAGGATATACACCATCTATATAGGTTTGACCATTGATTCCTTTATCTATGTTGGAATATTAATAAATTTTATCCTCAATGCTTCGATGAGGGAGACAAAGCCTGTGCCTAGTGAGATTGAATATAAAAGAGAGTCAGACTAAGGAAAAGAGGGAGAAAGAAGGTTTATGGAGGCAGATGAGGCAGAGAGTGGTTTTTGAGAGTAGTGATACCGTAATGAAGGAGAGGGAAAAGGGTGGTGTCGGGGAAACTGCTTTATGGGCCCACCAACCACATTACGGAAGCTTTGAATCGAGGGAAAAAATACGTGAAAAGGGCCATAACATAAATCAAATTACAACACTGTTCAATTTCTTTTATTTATATTTTCAAAGTGGAAGCCATCAATGGTTTCACAGGTTTTTTTTGTTTTAGATATCTTCCAAATCCCTTCGGCTCTCAAGGTAGCTAATATGGAGATGGCCTTTATAACATCTCTTACTGAAATGGAGGTGGAAATGTGCAGTGGGAGCAACGGTGCTCTAGTGGGAGATGTGGGAGGAGTAAAGGGTCGTGTGGATAAAGGTGGTTTATAAGAACTGTTAAGGCCTGAGGGTGCAGGATGTGGTGGAGGGAGGATAGCAGTGTATCAATGTAGCAGTTGGGAATGTTGGAAAAATAATAAACTTCAAGGCTGAAGAACTATCAAAATATCTGAGGGACCGAAGAGGAGTGGTGTCAAGGGAGCAATGTACTGTCCATTGGGTATTACCACAAATCAGAGAGTTCTACTATTCACACCTTCATGTAGCCATTCGACGTAGCTGCTAGGTGCCAAGGAATTGTATGGAGATCATATATTAATTTAGCAACATGGTTTTTAATGCCATAAAACAACTTCAACATAGACAGAGTGCATGCCACGATGTTTAAAAAATTTCTTTAATGCACATACCAGATTTCACGCTCACTACACAACTCAGTTTTTTTTAATGGACGGGGATGAATGCCCCACCATTTAAAATATGCAGAGATCAATGTTCAATGCACCGATCGCCCTTTCACCACACCATACACATATAATTTTTAGGATTTATGGTACAATATTTGTTGTGAAACCAGCTCCAAAAAGAGAAGAAAAGAGATATCAACGCCTTAGAAATAAGACACTTCGAGGGGGCAACCTCCAATACATTACATGAATGAACAATTCTTGGATGATTCAAATTACAAAACCTCCTTTCTATATATAGGAGTCCATGGGGCCAGAATGTAATCCTAGTGGGGCCACAATATAATCCTAGCCGACCTAACAATAATAATTTAAGGGCATAATAATAACAATTTGGGGGTTACAAGGGTACAATAATAACAATAAGGGGGTTACACTAACAACAATAAGGGACTATACTAGTAATATAGGGACCTAACATGCCCCTCTCCTTCAAAAAATTGTTGTCCTCAATGCTTGAGTAGCTCTGGGTGCTTTTGTATAAAATTCTTATCCTCCCATATAGAATCTTCAGAGGGTAAGTTCTTCCACTTGATGAGATACTCTGAAATTGATCGATTCCAGAGCTGTCGAGTTCTTGTTTCTGTGACAGCTTCAGGTTCCAATATGATTTTTCCTTCCTCATCAAGTTTTGGAAATATTGTTTGAACTGGAATATTTTCACCTATAACCTTCTTTGAGCATGAAACATGGAAAATTGGATGCACTCGTGAAGAAGCAGGAAGCTCCAATTTGTATGCCATGGTACCAATCTTTTGCAACACCTTGTAAGGACCATAGTAATTTGGCGATAATTTATTATCCTTCTTAGCTTGCTTGAGGGACATTTGTTTGTATGGTTATAGCCGTAAAAATACCTAGTCTCCTACATCAAAACTTCTCTCGCTGCAATGTTGATCTGCCTGTTGTTTCATTTGATTTTGTGCCAAATTCAGGTTGTCCTTTAAGAGTTGGAGAACTTCTTGTTGATGCTCAATGTGATTTTCCACTGCTTGAACCTTGGAATTTTCTCTTAAAGATGATGTGATGGATGGTGGATGATATCCATAAAGTGCCATAAATGGGGTCATTTTTGCTGCAGTATGGAAGGAAGTGTTATACCACCATTCAACTAGAGGTAACCACTTGACCCATTGTGTTTATTTATCAGATACAAAACAACAAAGATATCATTCTAAAAATTTATTTACTATCTCCGTTTGACCATCAGATTGAGGATGATAAGATGAGCTATGAGCTAATTGAGTACACAAACAAGAAAATAACTCTGTCCAAAAATTTCCAGTAAAAATGGGATCTATGTTGCTCACAATAATCCTTGGGTTTCCATGTAGCTTTTGAATTGTGTCCATAAATGTAGTAGCAACTGTACTTGCTTTAAATGGATGAGATAATGCACAAAGTGTGCATACTTGGTAATTATATCAACTACCACCATGAGAAACTCTTTCCTTCGGACTTAGGTAAACCTCTGATAAAATCCATTGAAATCTCCTCCCAACGTTGACTTGGAATGGATAAAGGTTGTAGAAGACATGGGATCTTAATTATCTCAACTTTATTCTGCTGGAAAGCCAAACATTCCGCCACAAACTTTTGAATATCAGATTTAAGGCCATCCCAAAAAATTCTTTCTTCACCCTGTGGTAAGTTTTAAAAAATCCTAAGTGTCCTCCTAAAGGAGAAGTGTGCAATTCCAAAAGAATATTTTGTTTTAGTTGGGAATTCTTACAAAGATATAAGCGATCTTTGTACCATAAGGAATCATTTTTCCAACTAAATGTATCATATGTACTAGGATCTTGCTGCAACTTTTGAATGAGTGTCCACACGTCTTCGTCCTTCTTCCATTCATCTCTTGCTTCAGTTATCCAATCTGGTTGGATAATAGAAATGGCACAAAGCAATGCTTCCACCTCTTCATTCTTCCTTGAGAGTGCATCTGCAACAACATTAAGCTTTCCTTTTTTGTAGATTATTTCAAAGTCATAACCCAACATCTTTGTGACCCATTTTTGCTGCTCTTCTGAAGATAGTCTTTGTTCCAAAAAGTGTTTAAGACTATCATGATCAGTTTTTACCTTGAAGTGTCTTCCCGTTAGGTAAGTTCGCCATTTCTTTAGTGCATGTAGTATTGCTAACATTTCCTTCTCATAAATAGGTTTCTGTAAATACTTTCCTTTGATTGGACGACTTTCAAAAGCAATGGGTCTTCCTTCCTGCATTAAAACAACACTAATTCCATTTCTTGAGGCATCACATTCCACAATAAATGTTTTTGTGAAGTCTGGCGTAGCTAAGACCGGTGCTAGGCACATTGCCTCTTTAAGATGTTCAAAGGCCTTAGTTGCTTCAGGAGTCCATGAAAATGCATCTTTCTTCAATAGTGTTGTTAGAGGTGCTGCTATTCTCCCATAATTCTTAAAAAACTTGCGATAATACCCTGTTAACCCGAGAAATCCTCGCAACTACTTTATGGTTGTGGGGACTTTCCATTCCTTAATGGCTTTAATTTTGTTAGGGTCTACCTTAACACCCTCGTGAGATACAATATGACCCAGATATTCCACCTCTTGTACTCCAAAGAAACATTTGGATGTTTTTGCATATAATTGTTTCTCCTACAATAGTTTGAGCACACTGTCAACATGTTGAACATGATCCTTCCAAGACCTGCTGTAGATTAGTATATCATCAAAAAATACTAGCACAAATTTTCTAAGGAAGGGTTTGAAAATGGAATTCATCAACCCTTGAAATGTAGAAGATGCATTGGTAAGGCCAAAAGGCATGACCAAAAATTCATAATGACCCTCATGAGTTCGAAATGTTGTTTTCAGAATATCTTCAGTCTTCATTATAATTTGATGATACCCTGAACGAAGATCCAATTTGGTAAAATAAATTGCTCCATGTAATTCATCCAATAATTCATCAATCACAGGAATGGGAAATTTATCTTTAATGGTGAGCTTATTGAGCTCCCTATAATCCAAGCACATGTGCCATGATCCATTCTTCTTTTGTACCAATACTACAGGAGCAGAGAAAGAACTTTGACTAGGTTGAATTATACCCGCCTCTAACATTTCTGCAATCATACGTTCAATTTCGCTTTTTTGGATATAAGGATATCTATAAGGCCTGATGTTTGGAGGAACACTTCATGGAATCAAATGAATAGCATGATCATGATCATGAATAGGTGGGAGTCCTTTTGGAATTTCAAAAACCTTGGAATGATTGTCCAAGACTTTTTGGAGATCTGTAGAAATAGATGATTTTGATGTTGGAACTTCTAGTGAGCATAATTTTGCAATTATGCCTCGTTTTTATTTCTTTAGAAGATTTTTCATGACATTAGAACTTATTATCTTTCCTAGCTTCCCTGCAATACCCCGTAATTTGACTTCCTTTCCTTCTGAAAAAAAATTCAAGAAAAGTTCTTGAAAATTTAAAACTACTGTCCCCAAAGATTGTAACCATTGTACTCCTAGTACAACATCAACACCTCCCATAGGAATGGAAAGCATTGGACTATTCAATACATATTCCCCCATGGTTAGCTTGATATTATGGCATTTTCCAGAGCAATTTATAGTTCCTCCATTTGCAACCATCACTTGACATTCTGGTGCTGGGTATAGGAAACAATTCAATTCCTTGGCTACCTTACAATGAATAAAATTATGGGTACTACCTGAATCAATCAACACTATTACCTTTTTCTTCTTGATATGTCCTTCTATATTGATAGTTTGAGGAGTGGTAATTCCTGCCAATGCATTACACGATATGGTCAGACTCATTTCTTCCGCTTCTTGGGTTGGTTCCTGGTGTATATCCTCTTCTTGTTTATTTTCTTCTTCCTCTTCACAATCTATGTAAAATAATTTCTTCTCAGCACACTTATGACCTTTAGTGTATTTTCTATCACAACTGTAGCAAAGCCCTTTTGCTCTTTTTTCTTCCAATTGTTGTGGTGTCAACCTTGTAGGTTGTGGAAATCTAGGAGTAGCAACACTTCCCCCTTTATAGAAGTGAGTGGTAGGCTTCCTTGTCGCCATGATTTTACATTCAATTTTTCTTGCCAACCTGAATGCCTTCTCTAATGAATCAGGTTCCAAAACACGAAATTCATGTTGTATGTTATCCTTTAAAGTACCTATGAAGAGATCAATCATGTGTTCCTCTGGAATATCAGTTACCCTTATATTCAATTTTTGGAAGTCCTCAATGTGCTCCCCCATTAAACCCTTTTGTTTAATATTTATCAATTGGCTAAAGAAGGTGTTGCTCTTTGTATCCTCATAATTTGCTATCATTTCCTTCGTAAAAATTGACCAAGTGACAATTTTTTTACGGGAGCAAAGCCATCGATACCATACAAATGTATTTTGTTCTAAATGTAAAGTTGCAATGCATACCTTGTGTGTGTTTTGCACATTATAGAGATCAAAATATTGCTCCATCTATAGTATCCATGTTACAGGATCCTTTCCATCAAACTTCCTCATATCCATTTTTGGAATATGGTGGTTCTTCCTGCCAACATTAGATTTTATGAAATAACAATTAACATTTATTATGTTCTCATCATGAGTTTCCTCTACTATCTTTTCACCATTAGGAAGCATTTCTTGTATCAATTTTGTCAAACCTTCCATGTCTGTTTTTAGATCATTCTTCATGTTTTCCATTTTCTCATCGATCTTATCTTCCATGTCATCCAACTTAGATTCCACGCCATCTATCTTAGATTCCATGCAATTCTTAAAACCATCCATCTTAGATTCCACACCTTTCTTCAAACCATCCATCTTAGTTTCCACGCCTTTCTTCAAAACTTCCATGTCATTTTTTTGTTGCTTTTGCGAGAGCAAAATTTGTTGCACTTTCTCTTGTAATTTTGATATGTCATGTTGCCATTCTTCGTCTTCATGAGTCATAGTAGAGTTTTATAAAGGCTTAATGGGTGTTGAATTCTTCTTAGGGGCCATTTTAGAATCCAATACTGATATCTGTTCTACAATATGCCCTTGGAATCAATTTAACTTGATTCTTCAAACAAGACTTATGCAATTCGAAAAAAAAATACACACCTTTTACTTGCTTTTGAGGAGCTCAATATTGAAATTGAATTATCTCTATAATTACAGATCCTCAATATCTAAAATTCAGCCCCGCAGTAGCCCTCTGAAGCTTCTTTCAAATGCCAGAGGTCTGATCTAATTTGGATTCTTAAATGAAAAATTATTTCCAATCTCCCACAATGACCCAATTTTGGACTGGTTCAGTAGAGTGAACTTGTACGACTTGACACGTGTCACTGTTTCCTCCTTTGGCTGTAAAATTGATAGGAAAAAAACTAAATTTCATGTGATTGTGGCCACTTTTTACAAAATTCCAATCCGATGCTCAGAGAGAGAGCTATGAATATTTTCCCACGATCACCTCTTTGAGATGAAATTCAGAAGCCTCAAAAATCCCTAACTTCCACAGATCATATCTTTGAAACTATTGCGAACCAATATCTGAAATTTTGTGAAGATTTTCCTTAGGATTGCGGCTTCGCACTCTAAAAATTTCAGCTTCTAAACCTTCGTAGAAAAAAATTCATTACAAAAATACCACGATGACCAGTTTAGGTTAAATTTAGGAGCCTACAAAGTGACCTAACTTGCACAGATCACATCTCCAAAAATATTGTGAACCAAGCTCTGAAATTTTTCGATGATGTTCCTCAGGATTGTGGCTTCACACTCTAAAAATTTCAGATTATGAAACTTCGTAAAAAAAATCTATAGATAAAATGTCACGATGACCTGTTTGGAGTAGCGAAACCCTAGAATCTCAAAGCTCTGATACCAAATGTTGTGAAACAAGCTCCAAAAAGAGAAGAAAATAGATATCAACACCTTAGAAATAAGCCACTTCGAGGGGGAAACCTCCAATACATTACATGAATGAACAATTCTTGGATGATTCAAATTACAAAACCTCCTTTCTATATATAGGAGTCCATGGGGCCAGAATGTAATCCTAGTGGGGCCACAATGTAATCCTAGCTAACCTAACAATAATAATTTAAGGGCACGATAATAACAATATGGGGGTTACAAGGGTACAATAATAACAATAAGGGGGTTACACTAACAACAATAAGGGACTATACTAGTAATATAGGGACCTAACAATATTCCAGAAGAAAACGTTTATGAGGCAAATAATATGTTAGAAGCAAGCGCTCAGGAGGCAGATAATATGTCAAGAGAAATAACTAAGGAGGCATAGAATATCTCAAGAGTAAGAACTTAGGAGGCAGAGAACATCTCAGGAGAAAACTAAAATTTGGACTAGCAGAATCTAAAAATGCCAAGGCCTAGCTTGCGCTCTGATCCCATGTTAAGCACACACATGGTAAATACACAAGAATAGTAAAGATGACAAAGATACACATGAGTTGATTTATTATTCACCATGATATAAATTTATAGTACATTAGGTGACCCTTGGATTACTCATTCCAAGTTCTCTTAGACTTCCTATGTCTATTCTCCTTCTATACCAACCCTTAGAGGATTAGGTGTCTAACATCTACCAATAATATTTCAGAGTATGAGGCTTTAATTATTAGATTACAAACTGCTAAAAAATTGGGAGTTCAACGTGTTTTTGTTTTTAGGGATTCTGAATTAGTGATTAATCAAAAAAATAATCAGTGTTAGGCAAGACATTTGAGGTTACGGACATGCAGAAATGAGGTTTGGAATTTAGTAGGAAATTTCTTTGTTACTTTCAATATAAAATTTGTTCCTAGAGAAGGATATAGGCTTGTTGAATCTTTAGCAGTTGCATCCAACACTTTTAAGCCTCCTCTCAATTCCAAACTAAGATATGAGGTGGAAATTAGACACAGGCCATCAATTCCAAATAATGTGAAACATTGGTAGGTGTTTGAGGATGAAGAACAAATTAAGGAATTTTTGGAAATGATGGGAGAATTTTCTAATTTGGAAATTGATCAGGATGAGGAAGTTGAAGAGTGACAAAAGGATGTCGTTTCTTTCAAAGTCTCAATACGAAATCAAAAAATCCTACAACTCAAAGATAATGTAATACCAAAAGGTATGGTGCCACTAGAAATGTTTTTTAGTGCTAATGATGTTGCTAGAAGTCCATTAAAGGCAGACCTCAAAGAAGACATAGAAGAATGAAATTTGGGAATAGATCAACAACAAAAAATGGTAAGATTTTTGAAGATGTTCTAGAGCATTTTAAACAGAGATATATAAGTATTTTCAAGAAGTTCGTTGATGTTTTTTCATGGTCATATGAAGATTTAAAGACTTATGACACCAGTATCATTCAACATAAAATTACTTTGAAACTAAGGATTAAAGCCTTCAAGGAGAAGTTGAGGTAGATAAATCCCTTATTTATGCCTTCAATTGAAAAAGAAGTAAAAAAATTATTGCACGAAAAATTAATTGTTCCCCTAAGATACTCAGATTGGGTATCAAATATAGTCTGTGTAAGGAAGAAAAATGGAGAAATAATATTGTGTGTTGATTTCAGGAATTTGAACATGGCATCCTTGAAAGACAACTATCCTCTACCTAAAATGGACCAAATTTTTGCAGAAGATAATGGGATCATACAGGTTATCAATTATTGATGAATTCTATGGTTATAACCAAATTGCAATAGAAAAGTGGATCAAAAGAAAACAACATTCACAACTCCTTGGGGCACCTTCATGTATGCTAGAATGCCTTTTGGATTGATGAATGTTGGCGCCACATTTCAGAGGATATGGACATAGAATTTATGGGTGAAAAAGGTAAATTTTTGGTGATTTATTTGGATGATATAACTATTTTTTCAATATAAAATGAAGAGCATTTGGAGCATTTACAACAGAATTTTGAAAAACGCAGAAGGTATGGTCTATCTTTGAATCCTAAAAAGTCTCATTTTCCTTCAAAAGAAGGAAAATTATTAGGCCATATTTTTTTGGAGGGAGTAAAGATAGATCCTATAATATTGGAAGAAATTAAAAAGATACCTTTGCCAAGGAGCAAAAAGGAAATTTAGAGTTTTCTAGGGAGAATAAATTTCCTTAGAATTTTTTTTCCCATTTATGCTGAGATTGTTAAAGAAATTACTGAAATGTTGAAACAGGGAGTTGAGGTAAAATGGAATGCAGCTGCAAGAGAATATTTTTCCAGAATTAAATAATCGCAAAAATAAGCTCTTGTATTAATAAGTCCCAATTATGAAAAACCTTTTCAATTTTTTCATTTTCTTTTGCCTTTACTATTGCAGTTGTGCTTTTATAGAAAAATGAAGAGCAAAGGGAACAACCTATGGCATTTTTTAGTAAATTGCTAAGAGATTTAGAAATTAAGTACAACATTTTAGAGAAGCATGCCTATTCTATAGTCAAGGCACTGAAGGGTTTATTGATTTATATTCTTTAATCCCAAATAACTGCATATGTACCAAATTCTGCTATCAAAGATGTTCTAATTTAGAGTGACGTTGAAGGGAGAATGGGAAAATGGATAGCAAGAATTTAGGAATATGATTTGGACCTAAAGCCAACAAATTTAGTGAAGGGACAAGGCTTAGCCAAAATATTGTAAGAAACTAATTTTCAAGCCTTGGGAATAAATTTATTAACTGAAGTTGAAGAAAACAAAAATATAGAAGAACAAAAGAAGTCCAAATCTGATGTTAAAATTCAGTATAAGTTTATGTGTTCCCAACAATACAAGGATATTGTACATTATTTTTGTTTTGTTTGTTGTCCTCCTACTTTACACAAATAAAAATACAGAGATCTAAAGGTGAAAGATCAAACATACATAATAGTGAATGGAAAGTTATATTGGAAGGATCCAACTAGTATCCTACTGCGTTGTTGGACAGAAGGGGAAACCATTGGGATAGTCATGGAATATCATGATAGCTTTTATGGGGGTCACTATAGCTGGAAAGTAACAACTCATACAATCTTGAAAGTTGGTTTCTTACGGCCTTCCTTATTTTTATACTTTTATATATTAGTAAGAGGTTGTCAGAATTGTCAAATCTTTGCTGAAAATAAGAAGTTAGTGCCACTTCCTTTAATTTATGTGCTTGTAGAGGAGCCTTTTAGGCAATGTGTGCTAGATTTCGTTGGGGAAATAAGTCAACCATTGTGTGGGAAGTACAGGTGGATATTGACAGGAACAGATTACTTCACAAAGTGGGTAGAATCTGTACCAACAAGGAAGGAAAATGATTTGGCGGTAATGGAGTTTTTAGAAGAAAATATTTTCAGCCGATTCTGTTGCCTCAAAATGTTAGTAACAAATAATTCTCAAGTTTTCAAGTCTGCAAAGTTGATTGATTTTTGTCAAAAATATAATGTGATTTTATCTCACTCTATTTCTTATCACCCCTAAGGGAATGGGTTAGCAGAGTCCTCAAATAAAACATTGGTAAGAATTCTTAAGAAAACTATTGTAGAAAATAAAAAAGAATGGGATTCTAAATTTAAGTTTACTTTATGGGCAAGTCGGGTCACTACTTGAAGATCAATGGTAAGTCACCTTTTGAGTTGGTGTATGGGACAGAAGCATTATTTCCTAGTCAATTGGTAAAACATGTTGTAGCTTTTATTCGATGAGTCTAAGAAGAACTTATCCCTTTGATCAGAAGAATGAATAAGTTGGTGGAATTGACTAAAAATAGAGATAAGGTCAGGGAAAATTTGATCATTTATCTGGAGAAGAAATGAAAAAGACATTCTTTTTCATACAGGTGATGTAGTTATGATATGGGACATTAGAAGAGAATACAAAGGAAAACATGGAAAATTTGATCCTCTTTGGTATGGTCCATTCAAAATTGTTGAATCAAGAGCTAACAACACTTTCATTTTCGAAAATATGGATGGAGAATTTCTGTAGCTTCCAGTGAATGGGCAGTATCTCAAACACTACTTCCAACACTAAATTTCATGATTTTCATCATTATATATACTAGTTTTATCATTGTACATATATCGGTGAGTGATCATTTTCAATGTGTAAGTTACCTTTGACTCCATGCCCTAAGTGAAGGAACTAATCTACGGTTCTTAGTTTTCTTCTACGAAAACAAATATCCCCAGGTGGACCCAGATATTGTAACTCGTTATAAATTTTGGTATGTTGTATAGGTTTCAATTTCCTTTTAAAAAAAGAAGGAAAAAATCAAATATGCATATACAAAAAGAGAAAGATAAGCATTGTTGTTAAATTTTTAATATTTCAAAAACAAATAATTATATATGCACTAAACTATTATGAGCCATACCTAAAACCTAGATAAAAGGATGACAAGAAGTCAATTTTCCCTTTCTCACATCTCCTTGACCAATATGTTCCCATGATGAAAATAATCATGAATTACTTCACATGTGAGGGGAAGTTTTCTCAACTCTACTCATACCATATTTGAATCCTCATGCACACTAGGTTTAGAATGCTTCACACACCTTACTATCTCTTTCGTAGCATTGAAAAGATGACATTCATTGTGCAAAAAAGGGATTATAATCATCAAATGTAGAGTCTTTTCCATCACTCCATCATCAAGATGTTGGTCATGCATCAGCTGGAGCAAAAGAATATCCCATGGGACACTTTCATTGCAAATGAAGTTTTCACTACCCTGCCTATTCATCATGAGCAGAATATCCCTTCATCATCTCATCCTCCCATATCCACTTCTCCAAATCATCCTACTGCTCATACATAATCACCTGGTCAGATCCATTCACCTCATGTTGATCCTATGTCTTCACCTTTATATATCCCTTCATCATCCCATCATGATACTAGAGGATCCAGCAGTGAAAGAGACATTGAGACAACTTGGGCTCATGTGACTGATGTTGAGCCATTTCCCAAGACCTATCAGAGAGGCCATAGGAATGCATTTGCTTCACATGGTGTGAAAGGGGCCATGATTTCTTCATCAACAAAATAGGTAGACAAGGGCAAGGAAAAGGCTACAGAGCCTATCATTGATGAGCAGGAGGAAAAACATGAGACAGAGCATGAATTACAGTTGATTTTCCTAGGTGAGGAAAATGAGGATAAAATCACCAATGTAGTTCTTAAAAGAAAATAAGCATGGTTTGAGACAGTCAAACAAAAATTTTAGAGCTTTCTGGAGAAATCCAAAAAGAAAAATGATATTCATAGGAAGATGGCAAAGCACCATGCCATGAGAAACAATATTGCAAGGGCCAAGCTCAAACAAGCCCATGCAAAGATTCAAGCCTTGACCGAGCAAAAGGAGAAGGGTAATTTAGAAATACTTGTTGAGGTGTCTCTTCATACTACTAACCATTTATCAGTGAATAAACTCACAATTTTGACAAATTTTGGCACATTTGGCACTGTGGTGCATTTTTTATTTTTTGGCAATTTTGACAAACAGAAATTTTGCTAAAAGCGCAGCGCCACTGGTGCTGTGCTCTTTTTTGGGGCATCCAAATGGAAAATGGTCAGCATCCTCATGTTAATAATGATGTGTACATCAACCTCAGCAAATTTCCAAATATTTGGAGGAGAACTGGTCCCTCAAAAAGGCAAAAAACTACCAAAAAAACATGTTTCTGCCCTTGTTTTTGCCTTGGCGCTGCGCGTTTACCAATCTTTGGATAACGGGTTTTTAGTAGTTCAGATGGACACCATTTTGAAAAATTAAGGCATATTTTAAAACTATACTCATAGATCTTTCCAATGAGCTATCATGGAGCATATTTGGACATCGAGAAGGCCTCCGAAAGTTGCATTCAAGAAAGGTCATTTTTTTGACATGGCGCTGCGCGTTTAACAAGAAAATGCAATTTTCATCACCATCAGCAGAATTTTGATTTTTTGAACTTTTACTTGGGAAATGAGTAAATCATTGATTTAAATGGTCATGGTGAATTTAAATCTCATTTTTTTACTATCATCTACGGTATATACATTAGGTAAGTCATCAGTTGAGGTCAAATGAATTAGTTTCCTCTCTTTTAGAGGCAAATTGTTGGATTTTACTAGTCTTCAGATTCTTGTTTGGGAGTAGATGAAACTGATCCCTATCTCATGGATTCGACCCCTTGAGGCTAGGGAGAGTGGTTTTTAGGTCTATTTAATGTATTTCCTTAGTCATTTGTATAGGTTGGACTCACTTGGAGCTTTGGCATCTCAAGGACAGACTTTTGTATCAGTTTGGCTTGGACAATTAATGATAAATTTGCAGCTATTTCTTTGGGATCCATGTGGTATGCAGTGTTTGACATATTTTCTTCTTTGTAATAATTTTTATTAATGTATTGTTAGCTCATAAACCATTTTCATGTCTATGATATTCTTAATTTCAAGTTGAAAGGAAAAATTCATGTTTCATGCTCTGTTTTGGGTAATTTAGCATAATTTGTTTATCTTCTTCAGTTTAGGGAGAATTCATCTCATATGCTCTTCCTAACATCTCATAGATATTTCCACCTCATAATAATCATATTTTTAATTTCAAACCTTCTACCTACCTTTCCCCTTAGAAACCCTATGGATTTTGACCTAATTTCCTTGTCCTAGCTGTTTGACTCCTCCTGATCTGGAAAACCCTACACAAATCAAAATCAAAACCGTGAGCTACTATACCTAGCCTAAAATATTCTTTCCTTAGTCATCTTGACTGTGATCTATACGAAGAGAGCCCTCTCCTAGCCTAGTAGGGCTAGCTACTTGGCTAAGCGTGGTTTGAGGTTACCTCGGAATTGTCTCTCTTAGCTTGAGGTTAAATCTGAGTGATAACATACCCAAACACCTGCTCCTGATCTAGTTTTGCCACAATAACCATCAAAACTCGTGCTCCAAAGAGGTTTAGGTTCAGACTTGTGTTGTTCATTTTCTATTTGGTCTGACTGTCTTCCTTTTCTTCTTCTTTTTCATCTATTTTTTCATTAACTGCCACTTGTTCATTAATGTTTTCATCATTTTAAAGGATAAATGAATCAAGGTCTGACTAGACAGAGTAGAGGGGGAGTTATCAGGATTTTATTGACTACTCACCATGTATTTCATATAATTTTCCCTATATAATCTTCTTGGTTGACTAAAGACTGGTATGGTATCATAGGTCATATCCATTTGGATGGTGCCTTGAATCTTGGCTCCCCATGAGCGTGATAGAAGCATGCCATATTTAGGGGAATTTTAGCCACCACAATATCCATTACTAGACTTTTGGCTGGTATATGTGCTAAAGTAACATAGAGATCTTTGATGAGGCCTAGACATTTAACTCTACTAGATTCAAAAGAGTACAGGTATTTGTATGGTCTAGTTATCTCAAGGCCAATTTTCTCCATAATTACCTTTGGCATGAGGTTATGAGATGCTCCTGAATCTAACATGGCATTGTGGAGGATTTTATAATGAATATTCAAACTGAAATAGAATGGGGGGAAACCTCCCTCTTGGATTTACCTTCTACTTTAGGCCCAAACAAAAGTTCAGGTTTGTCATCATTCAAATTTACAGTATCAATATTTTCTCCCATGTTTAGTGCTTTCAAAACGTGGGATCTATATACATCTTGGCCTACCAATTCAGTGAGAGGTATGGAAATTTTTATCTTTTCAATTTCATTCTCAATACTGAATGGTGTGTCTGTTTTTGGTAGATTTGAATTAGTTTTATCAGACATTATTTTTGCAGCAACTTCATATTGTTGATTTGTATTAGGGATATCAGCTGGATCAATTTTTTTAGGGCTAATACTTGATTTAATAGTGTTTCTTTCTAGACTGTTACTTTTTATCAGAACTTTTAACCATTTTAATTGAACTTTCTGCTGTCTTTTTAGGATTAGTTTCAGGGGCCTTTCTAGAAAAATTTACAGAATTCTTTCTCTTGGGAATGTCCTGGGCTTTCTTGATTCTGAGGTCATATTTTTTGTGCACCTCCATGATAGTATTTTTGAATCCTTGTATATAATCCTCGGATTCTTTGCATTCCTATTCAATTTGAGTTGGGGCAAATATGCATTGCTCTTCCTCAGTGAGGAAAATAGTATCCTCATCATTAACTCCCATTAGATTAATTTGACTTTCTTCTGAATCTTCAATCACCCCCTCATCCTCATCATCATAGTTTTCTTGGAAAGGAGGCCTAATTTGCTGGTCAAGTCCTCTCTGTTCCCTCTGTCTTATTTGAGGGGGGTTTCTCCTAAAGTTTTGGTTTTGGTTCTGGTTTCTATTTTGAGAAGCTGCTTTGTTTTCTCTGGGGAAATCTCTCTCATTTAGGTTGATTATCTCCATCATCCTCTCCATGGTTATAACGAGCTTATCAATCTTAGTATCAGATGTGGATGCTACAGCCTCTTCCCTATATTTGATTTTCTTTTCATTTTTCATTCTAGCCCTTTTGGCAATTAGATTTTCTTCCACACTTACTACACCCCTCTACATGTCTTTTAATGTAGGAGGGTCTCTCTATCTCAGTTGATAAGCCATCTCTGGTTTGAAACCATCTATAAATTTCATTAGGGCTAAACCTTGTGGGGGTTTCATGTGAGGAGGGAGGGTGTTATATACATTGTTGAACCTAGTGCAGTAATCTTGGACACTCTTTCCAACATTTCGCATGATGTTTTCATATTCTGACAAGATTTCGAGAGGATTTTTCTTGACTTCCCATTTATTTAGGAACATTTGGTGAAAAGCAGGGAGGTCATGTATAATATTAGGGGTCGGGCCTTTAAACCACTTTCTTTCTTCTCCCCCTAAGCTTTGAGAAAACATTATTAACTTAATATTTTCATCATCTATCTCTTGACAATAAAAATAATCATCCATTATATCCACATGTTGTTGACCAGTTGTAGAACTACTTTCATCAAATAGGGGGATTTTTGACTGATACTCCTGTGGTAGAGGCACTAAAGGCAATGGTAGGAATAATGGGGCATACCAGGCTGCCATGAATGGTTGTTGGGGAACCCAAGGGGGGTTAAAAAGTGGAGGGTTGAATGGAGGAAGGTGAATAGTGGGTGTATTAGTGGGAGTTTGGGGACTCTGGTGAGTAAGGTTCAAGGAAATGATAGGCGTTATAGAAATACTTGGTGTTGAGCCCTAAAGATGTCCTTTTCTTTCACCAAATTTCACTTCATTTCCTCTGTCCCTTATCAATTACAGGCTTAAATGATCAATAGGATTGATTAAAGTCACTTTAGGAATGTATACAATGACTGACTTGCTATATTTTCGTGGTTTTGTTGTTGTATTAATTTTTGACTAGACTCAGCTACAGAATGTAATCATTCTGTAGCTAGTAGCCTATTCTGCAGCTATCTTCATGTTCACATAGGTTACAAGTGTCACTTAAAGTAAAAATGCAAATGGTTGAATTCCACAACACTCCTACATCATTTCTTTCCCTCTACGAAGTTTGATCAAGAATCTACAGGTAGTTATGCACATGGAAGAGACCAAAACTAAGAAGCAGATTCCTACCAGGACAAGGACTCTACAGATGTCTCCAACAAAGTACGAGGCCTCCACAAGAGTTCTAGTTTGATTTTAATTGAAAAATACACTTATCCCTATTTCTTCTCTAGGACAGTTATGTATTTCTCTTATAAGAATGACTCGGGAAATCGAGAGACAGCTAGCTAGAATGATGTTTTGTTGTTAGATATCAAAAGACCGTAATACTATGTTTTTGAAGTACTTTTCCTTTAATGAAAGAAAAGCAACTTTAATACCAGATCTGAAGAAATATTGAGAAGATTTGTGTGCTAATCCAGTGGTAGAGGGCCCCTACTACCCAAGAAGCTCTGTGCATATTGTTTAGATAAGTAACTTTAGCCTTGTTTCATTCCTAATTCAAGTAGTTTTCTAAAATTTATGTTTTATGCTCACTGAAATTGAATGTTACAGCCAGTCTTGTTCATATGAATTATTCCAAAATATCACTAACATTGAATGAGACATAGCTGTAGTATTTTCGAGCTTAGTTGCGTTTTTCTGAACTTTATGTTTTTATGCTCATTCACATCAAATGTTACAGCTAGTCTTGTTCTTACGAATTGTTCCAAAATATCACTAACATTGAATGAGATATAGTTGTATTATTTTAGAGATTAGTTGCATTTTAGTTCAGTTGTAATACTCCGGAGGTTAATGACACTCTAGTTCAATTCTGTTCACTATATTTCAAGTTGAATGATTGCATTCTAGTTCAGTTCTATCCATTGTATTTCTAGTTTTATTAGTTAGTTGTATTCTAGTTTTGTTAAATTAGACTTAACGGCCTTCATTATTTACAAACTACTCTTGTTCTTAATTTCTAATAATCCATCATTATCATAGGAACAAGAATTGGTAATGTCATTTTGAAGTCTTGACTGTTCTGCAATTTCTCATAATTTCACAAACTGCCTCTTTTCCAAATCTATTCCAAAATATTTCTAACTATTGAATGAGGCTTAACAATGATATTTTGAGTTGTAGAATGGAATAATTTCAGTATCATAGGTTAATTTAGAGTAGAGTTCCTCACTATGTTGCAGACTATATTTTCCAAATGTGTTCCAACAAATTTCTAGCCATGGATGAGATTTTCTTTGTGATATTGTAGGTTGTTGTTTACTTAGAAGAACCTCATTGCATTAAACTTATGCTTTTCTCAAGTTATTCCAACATATTTATAATGAATGAATTGGACTGAGTTCATGTTATGAGTTATTGAGTTCATGCTATGAGCTATTTTTCTTGTTAAGTTTTGCATTTTCTGTTCTCAAGTGCCATACATAGTTTAGAATAGGTTTTGCTCTGTTTTAGTGTGACCAACAACTTCTCTTTACCAACACTTAGTTCCTTTTCTCTTAGAATAAAAACACAAAACCAAAAACATTGGAAAAACACTAAACACAACGAATTAAGACACAGATACGTAGGCACATATAGTGCACTTCACTTCAACAGTTTACTAACCCTGGTTGACAATTTATGACATCAATTTAGGGACACTAAGTTGAGCAAACACTTGGACCAACTGTTGTTGTAGTAAGTGCAGATATTTCTATAGACTGTTGAAGGTAAGCATTATCAATAGCTGAAGTGAGCTCTGTTACCCTTCCTTCAAGGAATTCAAAGTGTTGGGGAAGCTAAAAGTCGGTAGGAGTTGGGGTAGAAGCTTCTGCAACAGGACTCTATTGTAAGATGGATGGGTCCAAAACTATCTGGGTTATTCAATTCTAGTATTTAGCCCTGAAAAAGCTTTGCTCAAAGTGTGATTCAAATTGGATATCCTGTAAGTTTTTAAGCTTTTCAAGTAGGTAACTTGCCTTGTGAATAGGCTTGCTAATAGTTGAACTCTAAGATCTAGGAGTTTTACTTAGGATTTTCTCTGGATTGTCAACTATTGCAGGAGGGTTTGGGTCAGGATGGGATTTGGTACAGATTCTTCGAGAAGACAGAACTTAGACCCAAGGTGCAGAGAGGTTGAAAGTTTTACAATAGCTGAAAAACAAACCAATATGTGAAAAAATACTTACTTCACACAATGTTTTGACTGGTTTTTTATTTATTTTTGATAATATTAGGTTTTCTCAATAAGTCCCCAATATGGTCGCCATTATGTTAGCTCCTTGTAATTTGTAATATTGGCAAGAAAAAGTAGCAGAGAACAACATCAAACCACTTTGGAGTCTAGGACATAATATTTTTGAGCTCAGAGAGGGCTCTCTTTGTATTTGTGATTAACCGATTTAGCTTTATGGTTATATTTTCTGATTTTAGGCTAGTTATAAAGATTGGGGTTGTTTGTTTTATTGTTTTTTTGTTTGGTTGGATAGATAGGATGTGGGAAGCTTAATCCGTTGGGCTATGGAGTCATAAAAGGGTTGAGTTGTACATCAACTTTTCAAGGGTTTTCACAGGGCAAGATAAGTATGCAAAATGGATCATAGTGGCAGTGTGAATATGAGATGGTAGTGAGTTCAGTAAATCTAAAGAGTAGTTAAGAACTCTTTAAATATACTTCAACATAAATGCAGAGTAGACAGTCTCTGAGTTCTTCTTTCAGGTCTTTAGAGGAAAAAATTTAAGATAACAGTTTAGTAGGGGTAAAGAGCAATTAAGAATTCTTTAAATCAACTTCACAAGAAAAACCTTAAGATAACAGTTTTGGCGAAACTAAAGAGCAGTTAAGAATTCTTTAATTAAACTTCAAAATAAAACCTTAATATAACGGTTTGGTAAAACTAAAGAGCAGTTAAGAATTTTTAGTTATACTTGTAGAGGAAAACATTGAGATAACAGTAACATACATAATTAAGGTGCTCATGCAGCATATCTTAATCTAAAATTTATGTTCTGCTATTAGGGAGATTGATGTACAATATGGAAAAACAATAACAAAAGAGGGATAACATCACCATTAACATAGCTCAAGGATCCTTTCAACGTGCTTGTATTATTGATGTCCAGCTCAAAAAATGTTACAGTGCTCCAATACAATAATCTTTGCAACACAAAGTCTAAACAAATTCCAACCCTTGATAATGAAGATACATGCAGTATTTAACTACAACTAAAGTGGTTTCCCTAATCTAGGGTGACAGACTGCATTTACTACAAAGTAAATGAAGTTTTGACAATTATGACCATGCAAGGCCCAAGCCAAAAATATCTATGACAAACCTACTGTAATAATAACTTTCAAATTAACTCTCGAGATAACTTTTAAAATATATTTGACCAACTTCCTGCAAAATTAACCTTTATAATAACTTTTGAACTGATGCTAAAATATCTCTAACTGAAATATTAAATTTGGTAGCTTTTAGTAAATTAAAATTTAGCTGAAGGTGGCCAACATGGTTGTGAAGAGGTAAATGTTGAGTGGTCTTGACATCTGGCTTTCTCTTCCTCGTTGATTTATTCCCTGATTTTCCTTTTAACTTTAACCTGTCTTTATATGCCTTTTCCTTAACTCTGTCCTTTAACTGTGTCTTTTATTTGTTTTCATCTTTACCCTAACTGCTCCTTTTCCTGCTTTTATATGTTCTTCTGCTCATAATACTTTGCAGAATAAGGCCTTTAAATTTAAATCCAAAGAGTCTAGATTTAAACAATTCTTTGGAACTAGAACCGAAATTTATTTATCCCATCTTCTGGTATTCTAATCACCTATAAAATAAAAATAATTGTTAATTTAAAACACAATTTTTTTGCAGGGAAGCGATATGGCTTGAAGGAACTTAAGAGATCTGTGGAAGGAGTCTGGACAGTGGAGGTTTTTCAATTTTTGCATTTAGCAATGGTCTTCTAGGTCTTTTTAGAAACGTCACAGGGGTTATCACAGTGGTTTGGGATTTTACCGCAATAGCACATATTTCATAATATTTCAAATTGTTAGTGGTTTCATCTTATGGTGCGGAGGTGGTTTTATGGTTTATCACACAACGATAAATGGTTTGTTGGTTTATGATCAAGGAGCATGATAAATCATGGGGATGATGTGTGGTAGATGGGGGGGTTGCAAAACAACCCATTTCGCAATCCCCTGATGGTTCTAAACGACGGGCAGTTGGGGATCGGGGGTCGTTGGATCAAATGGTGGGGATCGTACGGTGGTCGAGTGTTGGATCAATCGCGGGTTGGTTTGATAGGTGGGGTCAGGATTTAAATGAAGCAGAGGGGTTAAATATAAAGTGGGGGTAGGGTTTAAATGTAGTGAGGGGGGTAAATGAAATGAAAGCGGGCTTTTTAATATAGTAGGGGTCGGGTGTTTTAACAAACAGGGTTTATTAAAGTGGGACCAGGGGTTAATATGGTGGGGGAGGGATATAAAATAAGCGGGGAATTAACATAAGGTGGTGGGAATATAAATACTTTAGGAGGGGGTTTAAAATGATATCAGGGATGGATTTTTGCAGTGGGACCCGATGTATATTTCATTTATTTAAAAACTATGTAAAAACGGGTTTTACATGTTTTTAATGGAAAATGGGAATTAGTAAAGGGGAAGGGATATTAGTAATGGGAATGGGGTTTTAGCTAGGGAAAGGGGTTTAGGAAGGGGAAAATATTATATATATGTGGGTTTAGGGGTTAAAATGGGATTTCAGAGCATGCGAGTGCCAAAAATAGGAAAAATGAAAGGTAATGGAGAGGGTAAATGAAAAATAATGAAGGAAGTGAGATGTGGCTTACCATCACACTTAATCAGAAAAAATTTCCTATTTTAACTGAATCAAATGGTAGATGGACTTATTTGACCCCTTTTTCACCCAAGATCTCCTTTCCTTTCTGAAAATAAATTATTGTCATGGAATATTATTTTCAACATGAAAAATATGAGGAATAGGCAGTCATTTGGTGATACTGTAAACATATATGAGTCTAACAGATCCCATGAAGTACAACTGATCCACCTCTTCATTTTCTCCCTGAAAGATTGCCTTTAGTCCTGGAAGAGAAGGACATGAGTTGGTAGAATTACTATGTTCGCATATGGCACAACCCTCTACAATGTTTAATAGACATTCCTTCAATGGATTTTTCTTCCTTCACTGTGGGCATAATATGGCCATGGTCTTCTCCAATTCCATTTGCTTCTTCTTTGATTGTGAAGTGTCCATCTGAGTGGATAATGTTCTCAAGATATCGATCCTCGGATTGTCCAACATATTTCTGATTTCTACCTTCGTAAATCCCCCGTTGGATGTCTTCAGGGACCGAATTCCATGTTTATTCCTTGTAGCTCCTCGAGTACACTAAATGCATAATTCACAAATGGTGTCAAAATATTCTTTCGATATATCCCCTTCTCCTACTATGTTCAAAATCTCCAGAGATTCTTCCCTTAGTGCCCGAAGAAGGATGATTTTCAATATTTCCTTGTCTAGGTTACTATCACCTGATCTCTGCAAAGTATATTTGAAACGTTCCACACAATACTCCATATTCTCATCTTCTTTCTACATAAATTTAAAGATTTCTTCCTTGATATCACAATATTTACAGTAATCTTGATACTTCTCTAGGAAAAAAAGTTTCATGCCATCTCGTGAGGAGATAGTTTTTCACCATAAACATGTAAACCATCACAGGGCCGTCCCTTTTAAGGTAGCAAGGAATATTTTCAATTTTTGAGCATCAGATATATAATCGTACCCCCAACATACAATGTCAAATTCGAAAAGGAATGTGTCTGGCTATTCAAAGGAAAGACCATGGAAATTAGGCAATGTTGTCAAAGGAATGGGCTTCATCAACGCATCACCTCTAATATCCCCAATTGGGAATTCGATCGAGGAATTCACAAGTGCCATGAATATTTTCCAATATTAACTTAGGACCTCAATAGATTTTGCAAAAAATTATTGGAGTCATTCTTCAGCAAAAGGTTGAGGTTATTTAGCGGTGCTTCCCCAATCACGTGGCGACATAAATTTCTTCAAATCTTCTTCTCCTGCTGTTTCGAGGAAAAACACCCTAGAGGTTTGTTGGGTTGAAACCTCCACAGAGCAGGGCATGCTATTCAGAAGGGCTCACACACAACCACACTTGAATGCTAAAAACTAGATAACAATGATAGTAGAACTCACCCGTAGTCCTACGTTCGATGTAGATCTCGCGGGGTCCAAAATCCCAGCAACCCTTCTTCCTCCTTAACCTGGAAAAAAAGAAAGAACATGCATGGAAACCTAGTTTTATAGCATATATTTCTCCTAAACGTTAGTGTAATCCATGTGAAACATTATATAAACCATAATAAATGCTTAATAATCAATCTTTTCACATATGCAAATAGATATTAACATGTAAGTTCAGGAACAAGATGGTTCTTCATTATTACGAACAGCATGTATAGTAGTAAAAGTGGAGAGATCACCTGAATCCTCCCATGATCTTCGAACAGACCGTCGTCCAGATCCGTCCCGCCCTTGCCTCGCTAAGATACTTTCAAGACTTGTGCACTCGAGATGGCATATAAATGAATGAACATCTCCAGGAAACAAGGGTTTCCTGTATAAATCTGGGAAAGTGCAGGAGGCACGGGAATTCAGACTTGAATTGGGATTCCAACAGAGTATAATATCTATAAAATTTCTCTCTCCCTTAGGCCATGCACATGAGGGGCTTTTATACTCCCTCAAAGTAGTTTTAATCAGTTGGAAACAGTTGGCCACGTGCTGGGGTGGTTGAACTACTGGAGTAACCATCAACCCAGCCCGAAAATAGGGAATTTTTATATATTTTTTAATGATTTTAATGGCATACGCGGAAAAGTACATGTGGACTCGCGTATACACGTGGAAAATTCTGGGCATACCCGCGTATGGGAATTTTAACACTGTTTTTTATGAATTTTGTTCAAGTCTGTGGGAATGGGTGCCCAAAGCCATAAAGACAATCATGAATCACATGAGGGTGAAAAATGATGCTATAACACCTGCACTTGGAATTTTTGATTTTCTAATACCCTACTTACTATTTCCTCTCCTTTTTTTTTCAAAAGGAGTACTTCTTCTCCCAGTATCATGCTCGCTACTACTTCTTTTATTGTCGAAAGGGATTCCTCTGCTACCGAGGGTAGTACTGGTTACATAACAGACTGCCCCTCGAATTTCATCTGAGTTCTTACCCTGAAAACGGCCCGTGAATATTCTTTTGATTCATCTTTGCGATGAGTTATTCGATATAGGTAATCCTTCCAAAATCCTTCCTTCCTCTCTTTTGGGGTCCCCCTCTACCCGTTTTCTTCGAATCTTTGTTCATACAATTGGTGAAAATAAAAACATCCAAACAGTTCTTGTAGCTCAGGACCTGGAGCAGGGTGAAATTTCCCTCCCCGCGATGATAGATTGGGTATTAAAACATAAAAAGAAATAAATAAATAAAATAAACAATCAAGAAATCTTAAGCTTAGTACCTGAGAGAGTGGCCCCTAATAAATCAACAGAAAAATAAATTAATTAAAGCTCAGGACCTGGAACAGGGTGAAACTTCCCTCCCTAGGATGAGAGATTGATCCTGAGACCAATTCAAATTATGTTCTTGCACCTTTGATAGCCTCCTCAGAAACGATGCCAAAGTGTTGGAGTCAAAGTGTGAATGATATTATTCAACCCTTTCCCACATTAATTATCAATCCGGGATGTGTTTGGTTATTGCAAGGCTAACATGAAAAATATATGTAGATGAAAATTACACAATCCTATATCAATCAAAAATTCGATAAGCTATGTAAAACAACAAACCTTTGTAATAGAAATGAAATGATAGCAGAAATCAATTATAAAATAATGACTAATCCACAACAAATAATAATTATAGCGATCACATTAACTGTCACAACAAATAAAGGAAAATATGATATAGTGAAAGAAACTAATCACACACATAAACTGGAAAGCACTTGGTCAGGAGAGCAGGCCCAACTCCCTAGTCATGGAAGTGGTATAATCACAAACTCACAAAGGAATTGGAAAGACGAATTTCATTAACTTGAAAAAAAAGTCTTGTTACAGATTCTCAATTCTCTCCTTAGCCTACCCGTGATTCACAGCTTCATAATCTCTCTTATGCAAATGATTACAGTAATAGTTCATGAAATTACAACATTTATTTCCTACATTTACATAGTGGTTATGATAGACAAAACTGAATGCAAAATATAACAGAGGAATGGATCTAAATTTGTTCCTCCGTTGCAGCGTCGTCCCAAGATAGTGCTGCCATCTCGATAACTTTCCCTGGAATTGTGAACATGGTCATCCGACCTCTGAATCTACAAGAATAACTAAATTAGCAAGCCAGTTTGGTAATAATCACCATGACTATGCTTCATTGACTAAATAATCCATAAATAAATGAAAAGCGGTATACCTTTGCACTTCAGGACATAAATTTAATGTTAATGGTACAAATGGAGAAGGGAAATATGAATAAATGGAAGGAAAATATGTGCAAGTTTAGCTCCCAACAGGGAATTTGACCTAAATAACATGACCCAAGCATGAAACCCGTGCTTTAATAAGTCATTTTGAATACTGAAATTAGTTACATTCTTCAACAATATTAGCCCCCATAATATTGTGATAGAATAAATTTACAGTCAAGATCAATCAATATTCTAGATCACCCCTTTATCCATGCTAAATTCCCAAAATAAACAAGTATAAGCACTCAATTTCAAATTGATCAAAGTACCTTTGGAATAGTATCCCACCATCATCCAAGTGGAAATGATAAATGGGTGAGAGGCATATGGTTGATGCAAATGGTGGATCCACATGACATATCATCGTAAAATAATGGTTGTCAGGGGTTTTTGGATGGTTGGTTGTCCGACTAGTTGAAAAATGTAGGAGAAACATTTATCTCCTATGGCGTTACCCATTTTGGTGGGTAACATCTAGCTCCAACTCTGGGAAATTTTCTCATCATAGAGAGCATGATCCATATTCTTGAATGGGGATTTCATCATAACTCCAACAATGCCTAGGATCACAGACCTTTATCCTACGCATCCAAGTCAACTTGTTTGTGTTAGGAAATGTAACTAGTTTCGGTCTTCATAATTTTCATTTTATATCATGTCATGATGTAATTCTTATAAACAAAAATTTAAAAATAAAAATATTGTTGACGCATGAGTTTCATGCTTGGTTCAATGGTTAAATAGGTGAAGACATCCATTTCATGCCTATAGGATTTATCATGAAGAATTCAATATCGTTTGTAAGACCCACTTGGGTAATGTGTCATGTAATTTTGTCTAAAAGAAGTCATTTTAGCCTCTAGCTACAAGTCAAACTTTAGATGCACTTCAAGTCGGCCTATGGGAACTCTTCAAGTCGACATAAATACTACTATAAGTCAATCTAAATGTTGGCCTAGATCTTATTTAGGTCAGCCTCATAATCACCCTATTTGACTCCTAGAAAATCATATATATTTGTGGATACTCACATTATCTTGTACACATATATGTTGCTTGAAAAAGAATATAACAAGAAGAAAAATAATATAACAATATAGAAGACCAAATAACATCAAAATTTACTCCCAACAGATTCTAAGACAGAAGTCTTCTAAGTTTGTCTCAGAGTGAAGTTGCAAGAAGTTCAAAGACACCTAAAGTTGCAGGCAATTCAGAGACACCTGAAAATTGCAAGCAATTTAGAGGTCTAAATATCACATGAATCACAGTGGTATGGGGTTACAGTAAGATTACACGATTCGAGAAGTTCAAAATTGCAGTGAGGTTTTAAAAGTTCAGAATTGTGGTGAGGTATGAAAATTACAGTGGAAGGATGTGGCATTTCTGATTTGCAAGGACTCCTTAAGAAGTGTTAACTTGTAGCTAGAATGATTGACTTGATCATTTCATCTTGGAATTCTCCTTTGAAGTTAATAAGAAGTTATTGAGGATTTTCATACCCCAATTCTAACCAATGTTTAGTTCATTATTGATATGAGAAAATGTGCATTTATGCTCTTTCTTACTGCCTCTCATTTGACATCAATGGTTTATGAATATATTGGCTAAGCCTACTCAAATGGTTTCATTTTCTAATAGAGGGACTACAATTAATTTTGTATTGATATCAAAACTTGTATGCTTACAGTCAGTTACTTGGTAAATCACATGCTTCTAATGGTTGTTAATACCGATAGAGCATATTGGTGTGATACTCAAATTATAGTAGGGTCTGACATCGAAGTTCCAATGGCACAACCTTGTTTCAACGAAACCCTGCTATGTGGGACCCATTGGGCTGTTAGAATCTGGGGTGATCACTTATACCTATGCATGGAGGGGCCTTTTGTCGATGGGACAATATCGACCATTATTTATTGGCCACAACACTTACATGCAGGAGGGGGTAGGGAAACCGTGATGTTGAACCCGCAAGATGAAATTGTATCGTACACTCCACTTTAACGAAGGTGAGTCATGGGTCTTGGAACTCAAATCATGGATTTGTAATTAATATTTGTGCAGAGAGGAAATTCCAATGTTGAAGCTCCAAGATGACATGGTCTGGGGTGACATGGTGATGACGTGGACTGGTAGACCCTCCTCTTAGACCTCGGTGGTTTCCACCCAAGGTTGGAGTAAAGAAAAGGTCAAGAATTTGATATCGAGATGTCATGGCTCGAGATGACACGGTCGAGATGATGTGGCTTGGGATGACGTGGTTTAGAGTGATGTGGCCTAGGATGACATGGTTGATATGATATGGTCTAGGGGGATGCGACCTTTAGCACATGGCATGGGAGAGAAATACTTTCACCATTATTGATGTGTAAACTAATTTATGGAAAACTGCCATAAATTCATGTGGTTTGGCACCACACTTAAAGTTGGTTTAAGCACTTTTTAAATGGGAAAAAATCACTTTGATTGGCCCATATACATGGAGAGTGGTATAATTTTTTTGGTAATTGAGTTTTTGTTAAAATCCTTGCAATTTAACAGTGCAAAATATTTTCATGACCAAGATTGATGGTAAAGAACGATTGAGGGTCCCCCCTCCTTAGTTGATGTTTAATGAGTAGGTGTAATATTCCCAAATTTTCACATTACATTTGGAATATTAGAGTCCTTGATTTTCTTAATGAATTAAGTAAATAAAAGTGTGGAGGGACCCACAATCCTAAATAAGAATAAATATCCACTTTGTGTGTGTGAATGTGGATTAATCTAGACTAGATTTGCAAAAAGAGGTAGTTGAGCAACTACTAATGTGAATGAGATTGGAGAGCATGTATCATTTAATGAGAGAGATCAAGAGAGGGTTGATTTAGTCAAATAAGATCTTGAAGATTTCAAACAAAGGTTCATTGAGAATTAATGATCAAGTGGTGGAGGATCATGTGCAAATGAAACACACATGATGGAAGAGGTGTACATTGCACCTAGACTATTTTTGTTGATTTGGTCAAACAACACTGTCCCACTTGGAGGATATTGTCCACATGTGATAGCATAGTTGAGATTAGGTCCAAGGCTTGAGATGGCTCAATAATTATAAAGGAGATGAAGGTAAAGGTGAAAGGCATCTTGTATTATTTGATGTATGATATTTTAGATCTGGAATTGTCAAGTGACATTCCACTGCAATTCTTGGGTTGTTTAGCAGATATTGCAGGTGTTGTTTAGCACAAGGTGTTCCCGGGTAGGAATCCCTCCTCTCTATTTGAGTGATATCTAAGGAAGATGTTTGTAATTCATTATACATCAAGCTTTAAGTGCCATTTCCTTTTTCTACTTTTTGCAGAACATTCATGTTCAGAAATCTGTAGATTTCTGAAGATCAGTTTGGAGGGTGGAAGTTGTCTTCAGTACTTCAGCTGGAGAACAAGGTGAGGGATTATTCCCATAATTTGGGCTTATAAATCAGCACTCCAAGAGCCACATTGCAGATTAGGCATCAGGCCAAATGTTATTAACCTCCTAGCAGCAGTATTCTCTCCAAGAATAACGTTGTCCATATTGTAGATCTGAAAGGAGGAAGGAAGTTGCTAGTACTTCAGCTAGAAATCCAGTGGAGGATCATTCCTCCACATTTCCATCAGTCTTGCCATCAGCCTGGAGTTTATTCCAACATATTTCAGTAGGCATAAGGCCTCTCTTTCCCTCACAACACGTTTTTCAGAGGCAGTTGTGTTGCAGCAGCTGCAATCATCTTTTGGAGGATTGAGAAGTTAGATCTAGAGCTTCTAGCTCATAGATTTGAGGAAGGGATTAGCCCTTCAAGCATAGATCTGATTTGAGCATACATTTCAGCCATCTATTCTTCAGATCTAGCTTCAGATTTGTATTTCCCAACATATCAAGGATCAAACCTTGGGGAGGTGATTTTTCCAAAGTTGCAAATCTAGAAAATCCTTTATGGGTTATCTTGGGAATCCATCACAGTGGCTAGATCTTGAATCTTGGCATCATAAGAGCTCCAGTTTTGAGTAGATCTGCATTTCTCTTTTCAGCCTGCAACTCCATGTTTATATTCTGCTGAAGAGACAACACCGTATTTTGTGTAGAGCCTCAACATTTACGATGTACCTACTTCACACATGTTTTCAGCGTGATCCTAGCTCATCTTTTTGGCTAGATATACCTATATCTTGTACTTGTGTAATTGATTCATCTCCAATATAATAAAATGGCTCATCTCTTTCTACATATTCTGATTTGTACTTAGATTTATTGTTTATCTTGCTGTAAGTTCTTATATTGTGTGAAGTATTACTGCATTCTCCCTTTTGGGATATTACAGTGGTATCAGAGCTTGATCTTTGGCTCATCTTGTGGACATTTCATATTTTTACATTGAAAGAAGAAAAGATAGATGAGATCTATCATGGAGGATGAAATATCTTTCACTCCTTTCTTTAGATCCATGCAAGATATCTCCAAAGAGGTATATCAAATGAATGAGGAAGAATAGACAGAAGATCCAAGAAGAAGATGTGATGAGGAAAGTACTTCCTATTAGCAGCAAAGAAGACCGAAGAATCCTAGATCTCCTCATAGATCCACTATGCCCACTTTCTTTGAAGAAGCTGAGAGGTATAGAAGTGAAGAAATGCATGAACTGGAGACTCATAAGACTCTCAGTATATATCTTGAAGAGTACAAAGCACAATCTAGAGCTTTCAAGGAGAAGCTAACTCTCCAACAATTCTTCCAGATTAGAGAAGAAAGAGGATCCTATAGCAGTAATAGAAGGAAGAGGCATAATAGATTCTATTTGCCTACATTTGATCGATCTTCCTCAAGCAATGTCAAGGCTTGGAGGAGGGAGTTAGATTTATTTTTCAAGCTACATCTTTTGGCTGAAGAGGAGGTTGTTCAAATTGCAGCACTTCATCTTTTAGATGAAGCAGAAGATTGGTTGTTTGGGCACCTAGAACATGCAAAGGTGACCAAGTATTCAGATTTCTTTCACAAGTTGAGGAAGAAGTTTGATGTGGAGAAGACAGAGAGGTGCTACAAAGAGACATCTCCCAAAGAGACCAAGGAGATTGTCAATCTTGTAACTCTGGACAAGAGGTCACTACTTTCACCACCTTCTGCAAAAGTACTTGTATCTGGAGAAGAGACACTTGCATCTTTGCAAGGTAGTCTTGAGCTCTTGACATATGGAGTCCCATGCATGGATCAGGAGATGCGTGAGGAGGAGGAGGAAGATACCAACACTAGTACACTTGAAGAAAGGAGGCCATCACTCTTACCAGTAGTTGGAGACACTATTGTCCTGGTTGGAGGAACTCCTCTGTTCTTTCAAGAGGTTCCCACATATCAGTTGATCCAAGGTATGCATAAAATTTCAGCACATAATGTTTCAAGAACAATGTATAAAAAAGGTTAGAACAAAATGCTGATTTGAAGCAAAGACATATCATAGTGCAGAGGACCCTTGATCTAATCAAAGAGGATAATGAAAACTATCCTTGTTCATCGTTTTTGAGCTACATTCAACCCTTTGAGTTTAGTTGTAGAGTTTCATGAAATGGGATTAGCATTATCCTATGCAAAATGACTGATTGTGAGATCAGTGTTGTAACTTGCTTTGAGACAGTGCATGTATCACCCTGCAGATCTACAACACTGTCACTTAGTAGTTGTGACAAAGAAAGGGCTTCATCATTCTTGGAGCATTCTGGAGGTAGCTTCACTCATGAAGCAATGGAAGCAAATATGACAAATGGTATACATCTTGAAATGAGAAACCTTTTTTCCCTTCTAGATGACCCTTTCTCAATGAACCTCTCATTGCTCAAAGAGAAACTTCTACTTGCATTAAATCCAAAACTTCTTTGGTTTTGGAGGGCCTTTGATGGAGAGATAATCTCATTAAGAGATCTCATTAGAGATGCATTTCAAAATTTCATGGGATGCAAAGTTCTTCAACAGTTTGGGGAGGATGGCATTCTACAAAGGGAGGATGCCATGATTATGCAGTACCTCATTCATCATCCACATGGGAGTGAATGGATAAGGTTTATAAGAAAGGGGTTGCAAAACCACTTGCATATTTGTATGGGCCAGCATGCTTGGTTGCGTTGGTTTCCATTGGGAGATTTCTGTCATTCTCCAAAGGCACCTATTTTTCTGATCCATGCCTTGAAAAACATGCATGGGATGAAGGAGGAGGCATGGTTGTGCTGGCTTCTCTTAGGTGAGTATGGATACCATCCAATATCCCATGATTTTCTGATTCATGCCTTGCGTATCAATGATAGTATGCAGAAAAAGAAGGCATGTTCATTTTGGTTTCACTTGAGAGAGTTTTTCCACCACATGACATCTCCTATGTCTATGTGTTTTGTATTTTGTAAAATTTGGCATAATGATATCATGATGTGCATTGATGATGTTTCTTTGTATTGGGTTGATGTGACATCTCATATATCCATTAGTATGCTTTTGTTTCATGATGCACATGAGGAGGAGAGAAGGCAACAAGATCTCTTGTTGCTTTGGTTGCTTATGGGGGAGTTTTTCTTGACTATCTTACATGGAGGATGGCAACAAAGGGCCTTACTTCGGTGGTTGTTGTTAGGAGAATATGGTTTGCCATATTTTTATACCCATATTACTTCTTCCCTTCTTCTTTTTCATATCCTTGGAATGATGGAGTTTGGGTCTATCCTCAATGCTTGTGTCAATATTCCTGCTAATTTTTCTAGTCTTGTCTTCCTTAGGCTGCTCTAGCTCATCTTGGAAATGGTTTATGATTAGGAAACTATCCCAAGAGTCTCCTATATTTTTCAAATGAAATTCAAGAAGTATTTTTACCAACCCATGATGGTGCATAGTGTTGTCTATATACTGAATTCCCTTCTGTACATTTGTGGGCATTATTTTTAAACTATTCAGTAGAAAGAAAGGGAGGTTTATTTCTCCATACTCCAAAAATTTGATCAACAACCAAATATGATAAACAACCATGCAACCAAATCTGCCTTCACAAGTGATAAAATTTTGTAAAATTAAAAGAATATTTCTCCATTTGTTCTTGAGTGTTGAGCTAGGAATACCCTTTTTTTAAACAAAAGTATCCATACCTGGATTCTTGAGGAAAAATATCCTTGCTTCACTGTGAAATTATTTGTTTTTAAACCATCTCTAACCAACTCTTGGGAGATCTGTAGCTTCAGCTATGAAGGCCTCGGTCATTGAAAATTTTATGTCTCCTATTTCGACCTTTGTTCCATCGAAATACCTCGCAAAAGACTTAGTGATCTCCTTGTGGAATCCATCAAATTTTTCTATAAACATAAGCCACTTAACCTTCTACAGAATCTCTTTGATTTGAGGATAACCCTCCATGTATTTAGCTCCCACTGGTTCAGTCCCGAATATCAAACCCATGTCTTATGTCGTGAAGATTCTAGCCTTAAGAATTGTTCTTCTCTGTGTGAAATGAATTGGGTTGTGGATCTAGTTAAGGACGTCAAGGTTTTGTAGGGAAATATGAGTGAAATGAATACTTGATGGGGTTTTAAGAAACGTGGGTGAATAGGTTACAAAAGTAGGATATGATCATTTAATCATAAAAGGGACAATCCGTTATGGATCGTTATGAGATATGATGTGGATGATGTGGTCGATTTATGACATGATGTGAGTCCAAATCAAATCAAATTATGACATATTGAGGCAGCATGTGATCATCTACATTATATATGCTAATATTTTGATCTTGTTATTTAAACAAATTTATGTAACATACCTTTAGAACTAACCTTTTGTTGTTATTTCCTTGATGTTTATTCCTCAAGTATCCTTCAACATGATGATCTTCAAATGGAGTTCTTAATTTCTTGTGCTCAATATTCTTACTTCAGTAGGCTGTAAGAAAAATGTAATGGAGCTGTAGAATGTGGTATCAGCTGCATAATGGAATGACAGTTGCAGAATGGAAGTAGTTCTGTAACTACTTGTTTTATTACTTTAGAAAGAGAAAGGGAACAAAGATTTCTGGGTTTTTTAGAATGGAATAAAAAATATAAATGTCAGAACTATGATTTTCATCCTATATTTTCTGTATAAGGATGCTAATCATTGATTGGTTTTCAAACTTATACAATTTCTTTTTTGGAATAATATATATATATATATATATTATTTATTCTCTATTTTTTTACTTTTTTATTTTTTTTAAATATGAAAAATAAAAAAAACTAAGTTGGGGAAGAAGAAGGATTCTTCTTCACTAAATTCATATCACTATTATCTTGGAAAATTTTGATAAACTCCTCCACTGTAATTGGCTTATGATAGACTTTTAATCGATGTCCATTCACAAGAAGAGGTACCTTTTCTTCCTCAATTATCCTTGTCCTAATTGCTCCATTGTCAAAAACGTTTTCAATCTCATAAGGCCCAAGACATTGAGTCTCCCAAAACTTTCCTTGAAAGTCTTTGAACTTTGAATAAAAAAAAAGTGCCCAATCCCCTGCCTGGAACTTTTTCTCCTTTATATATTTATCATGCCATTTGGACCTTTGTTGTTGGACTAAACTGGTTCTTTGAAATGCATCTTTCATAATTTCATCAAGCTCATTAAGTTGCTCCAATTTGTGCTTTTGGACTTCTGATAAGTCAAGCCCCAATTGGACTTCCATCTTGAAGGTTTGGATTTAAAATTCTATAGGAAATAGGACTTGCCTCCCATAAACAAGCTCATAGGGAGTATGTCTTGTTGTATTCATCCATGTAGTCTAGTATGCCCATAAAGCTTAATGAAAACTATCTTCCCAATCCTTCCTATGTAGATGTATAGTCTTAGTGAGAATTCCTTCAATCACCTTATTGGTAAACTCCACTTGACCATTTTCTTGTCGATGGTATGGAGTGGATTTTCTATGTTTGATCTTGTAATTCTCCACAAGCTTTTGTACCAACTTGGATGTAAAATAAGTTCCTTGATCTGTCACAATTTCTCTTGGGACACCAAAACGAGTGAAAACATCCTCAAAGAGAAAATCAACTACATAATTTTCATTAGCTAAAGAAAGTTCTTTAGCCTCTACCCATTTAGTGACATAATCAGTACATACCAGAATATATTTCTTTTGATGAGATGGTGGATTGATTGGTTCAACAAAATCCAGGGCCCATTTTTCAAATGGTTCGATGAGTACCTAAGGTTGTAATGGAATTTCATTTGTAGGAACAGGTTTCCCCATTCTTTGACAGTTGTCACACATATTGACATATTCTCTGATATCTTTCAAGATGGATGGCCAATAATATCCTAAATGAAGGATTTTATAGGAAATCCTCTTATTAGCAAAGTGTCCACCATAGGGTTCATCGTGGCATGCCTTTAGAATCTCAGGAATTTTATCTTCTCAAACACACCTTTTGATGATGAGATCTGGACCTGTTTTATACAATTCGTCATTAACCCATGAGTACAATGCACTTGTTTGAATCATTTTTCTTTTCTCTCTAAAAAACCAGTATGCAAGTAACTTTCCTGTAGCTAAGTAATTAGCAGTATCTGCAAACCAAGGATATTTAGTAGATATTGAAAAAAAATATTCATCAGGAAAATTATCTTCTACTGGAGTATCATTTTTAACATTTTGAATTATAGACAAGAAATCAACAACTATGTTTTGTTTTCCAGGTCAGTCTAGAATGGTGATATTGAATTCTTGCAGGAGTAATAACCATCTTGTGATTATGCCATTAGTAGATTTATTCATTAAATATATAATTGAAAAATCATTTATATGAATAAAGGTTTCATGGTCGGTGATATAATGTCTAAATTTTTTGATAGCATGAACAACAACTATAAATTCTTTTCGATTTACAGTGTAATTTAACTCAACAGGAGTCAAATTTTTGTTTGTGTAGTAGATGGAATAGGGGATTGAATATTTTTGTCCTAGTACAGATCCCAGATGCGCGTATCTGAATTGTCTATTGAAATGTGAAAATGTAGTTTCCAATTTGGACCTCTTAAGATGGGTGCTTCAAAAAATTTTGTTTTTAAAGTTTCAAATGCCAATTGGAAATCAGGATTCCAACTAAATTCACAATCTTTGGTAAGCAATTTGAAGAGTGGGGATGCTATTTTAGTGAAGTTTTCTATAAATCTTCTATAATACCCTGTGAATCCTAGAAAACTTCTAACATATTTTTGACAACTTGGAACTGATAATTTGGAGATGACTTCAACCTTAGATGAATCAAATTTAATTATGTATCCCAAAATGTGATGTCCTAAAACAATTCCTTCAGTAAACATCATAAAAAAAAATTCATGACTTAATGAAAGATTTTTTTTCTTTACATAATTTAAGAACCTTTTCCAAATTTTCTAAAGCTTCTTCAAATCAATTCCCATAAACTGTAAAATCATCCATATATACCTCCACACAATCATGTATTAGATCAGAAAAAATTCCTAATATTGCCCTTTGGAATGTTGCAGGTGCACTGCATAAACCAAAAGGAAGTACTTGGTAGGCATAGGTTCCCCATGGAAAGGTGAATGTGGTTTTATCTTGGTCTTCATGTGCTACCTGAATCTGATTGTAACCACTAAAACCATCCAAGAATGAGAAATACTTCTTTCCTGCTAATGTATCCAATACTTGATCTATGAAAGGTAATGGAAAATGATCTTTTATAGTAGCTTTATTCAACTCTCGATAGTCAATGCATACCCTCCAGTTACCATTATTTTTAGGTACAATCACTAAGGGAGAAACCCACTACCTGTCTAAAATTGGGTAAATGAAGTTTACATTTAGCAATTTTTGTAATTATTCTTTCACAATTTCCCTAAGATTTGGATTTATCCTTCTTTGAGGTTGTCTAATAGGCTTACAATTTTCCTTAATGTAGATTTGATGTATACAAGTCTTAGGACTAATTCCTTTCATGTCAATGTATTCCCATGCATATGCAGAAGAATGTTGTTGTAATGTTTTGATTAACTTTTCTTGTTGTAATATTTCCAAGTTTTTGTTTATGTTCAAAGATTTTCCCAGAAATATTTCAACTGTAGAGTTACCAAATTCTTCCATAGAATATAGAGACATCTCCCTAGATGAAAAGTATTCAATATCGCATTGTTCTTGAAAATGATCATGTTCATATTCTGAATATGATTCAAATTTTTCTATTGAATTTAAGATTTGACTATCTTCACTAATACAAGAAATAATAAAGAAAGGTTGTATATCATTGTCATCATCAATCCATTCTTCATATTCTATTTCTATGATTGTTTTTGTTGGAGGATATAAAGTGAATTCCTTTGTTGAATTACCATCAGAGATATACATGTCACTAGATCTACAACTAATGGAAGCATCAGTTGTAGCCAACCAAGGTCTTCCTAATATTATTGGATGTCCTCCTAGACTGTTCTTGGGGGTTAAAATCATAAAATCGATAGAATACTCCCAAGAGTCTAAGGATACCGAAATATCTTCTAATACACCATCTGGCTTGATTATTGATCTATCTACTAATTGTAGTAATGCAGATGTATACTGAAGATTTGGAAACTTGAGTTGTTCCATGGTTTATTTGCTCATGATGTTTACGGCTGCTCCTAAATCAATCAATGTATTTGGAATTTCAATGCCATTGATATGTGTTTTTACAACTAGACTTCCTAGATTTAAATATTTTTGTATGGAAAATTTTCCCATCATAATGTCTACAATTTTTCCTACTAATTGAATTCTTTTTATTTCTTTTGTTTTTCTTCCTAGTTTCTTCATGCTCAACTCTCTTATTGTTTTGGCTAGAATTAGAATCTCTTTAATTTCCTGTAGTGATGGAATTTTGATGCAGACATTTTCAATTCATCTAGAAAGTCATAATTGGGCAACATTATTTGTTTTTCTACCCCTCTATCAACTTGTAATCTTTTAGGAAAAGGAGGGTTAGAAATAGATACTGATGGTTTCTCTATGATAGGAGTTGAGTTTATTGGTTTTTTTTTTTGCATTTTCAGAATTTTGGTTCTGTTGAAGAGATATCCCTTCTTCAAAACTTTATTTTGCTGTAAAGAAATTTCTTCATCAAAATTATCTTGTTCTTGAATGACAACAGAAGGATTTTTCCTTTCTAATATTCTACCAGATCTAAGTTGAACATCATTAAGATCTAGTTGAGTAATCAAGTAAGTTGGAAATTTTTGTCCTTCTATAGTGTAAGCATTTTGATAATTTTTATTATTTGGGTTTTGCAATGGCTGGGCAAGTAGTTGGTTTGGTCTTTGTGGAAATGGTAATGAAAGTTGTGGGTTTTGGTTTTGGAGTTGGGGTTGTTGATTTTGTTGTGGAAATTTTTGGGGAGGATAGTTTGGATAGGATGGAGGCTATTGGTAGTATTGAGAATATCTACCAAATGGATTTTTCATTCCTTGTGCCCAAGGTTGAGGTTGAGACCAAGGTTTCTTCGAAGAATTCCAATTATTTGGTGGGGTCTAAGTATACATTTGGTTGTTAAAACCTTGAGTTTGTGGCCCCCGCCACGGTCTTCTAGAGATAAAGAAAATAGGTTCAACTGGATTTGAAGTTACTTCTTCCTAAAAAAAGGCTTAAGACCTGGAATTGAATGGAAACTCTTTGTTTCATGATTTTCTAAGCAAATCATGCAGGTCTCTATGACTTTTAAATCAAGAGTACATTCTCTTAAGGCATGATTCTTTATGCATTTAGGACAGAAAACAACTAAGTCATTAGTTTCATCTTTCTACCTGTTTTGTATTTTAAGGGTGTCTATATGTTCACTAAGACTCCCTAAAATATTTGTTTTAAATTCATCAAGCATAATTCCAATTTTTTCCCTGCTTACTATTCCAGTTACAGATTTATTCACTCTAGAGAGAGAAGGATCTCTTGGATTTTTCCCAGTTCTTGATTTTCCCCTTGAGATATGAATACATAATTCACCAATTTAGGTAATGTGAGTTGAGAGATGTCTCCCCTCCCCATCATGTTCAGAATGTCTATCCATTCATCTTTAATGGATTTTAACAAGAGAGCCTTTAAAGTATCTTGATATAAGTTTTTCATTCTAGCTCTTTTTATGTTATAATTGAATCTTTCAATTAGATCCTCCAGGTTCTCATCCTCTCTTTGAAATATCTTGAATACTTCATCCTTTTGATTAACAGGTATGCAATAATCCAAATATTTCTAAAAATTCTCTTTTCCTATCATTCCATGTCCTAATAGATTCTGTGACTAAACCCATGAACCATTTTAAAAGCTTATTCTTTAAGTGTCACAAGAAATAGCTTTAGTTTTTTAGAGTCTTGTAAGTAGTCATAAGATCTACACAAAACTTCAAATTCAAACAAAAAGGTTTCATGATATTTACTCTTTAATCCATGGAAATTTGGAAGAATGGAAGGTGAAATATTTTTCATTGTGGAATTTGTATCCTCGTTAATTATAGGAAATCCAAAATAATTATCATTTTCCCTATTTATTCTATTTCCTTCACCTCCTCCTCTGTTCCCTCTACCTTTTCCTCCACCTCTTCTTCCTCCAAATAGTAAATTTTCTCCATTTAAAATTTCTCCTTCTCCTTCTCCTTCCCCTTCCATTGTAGATTCCTCAAAGCTAATATAAGGTTCTAACTATAAAGTTAATTGATCTTCCTCTGGTTCTTCTATCAATGGGATATTGAAGAAATTTTCTCCTTTTTCTTCCTCACTAGGAATTTCTAATTCTTCAGCTATAATGTGTTCTCCTGTAGAGGTGAAAAAGGTTACTCCTTCTGTTGGAGATCTAGGATCTTCTTCCTCTAAGGCTGCCTCAGTGGATGAAGTAGGAGATCCTCCTAGTTGGATTTCTAACCTTAAGACATCGGGAAGTCTATGTGTAGTAAATTATGGAATACGATTTTGAGATGGTGGTGTAGAATTGTGTGGTCTAGGTGGGGTGAGTGGTGTTGTTGGAATTAGACTCCTGCCTCTAGCTATGAATCTACCCCTAGAATCTCTTTCTCTACGCATATCATTTTTTTTAGATGTAAGAAATAAGGCTACCTAATTACACTTCCCTAGCAACAGCATGAAAATGTTTAGCTAATTTAATGTCTTAAATTTCTTATCATAAATCATCAGTCGAGGCTAGTAATCTGATGAAGTGTGATGCACTATATATGCTTAGTTAACCTTCTTCTTACTTCGTTGTGTATTTTTTTATATTGTTTTGTGGGGTTTTGTTTCTTTATGTCTAAAGGAGTTAATCTTAAGAAATGAGAACTATGAAATGAATCAGCTAAATTTGGTGAAGCTTAATGTTAAAAACTAGTTTTGAAAGAAGGAATAAAAGGAAATGTTCTTTAACTATTCTAATTTTTGTAAAAATGAATCAAAATTTAAATGGTTAGAATCTAATCTAAAAACAGATTATTTATTCTAATAAATTTGACCTTTTTGGAATTAAAGCTAATTATAATCTATCTTATTCTAATTCTACTCCATGGATTGAAAGCATAAATTCTATGATTAAGAATTGAAACGATAGTGCTAATCTAAATGGAAAGCAAATTCAAATAAATTGAAAAGCAACTACTGTATGACCAAATAATCAACCATCCAATTTTGGAATTATCACAAAGTAATCTTCTTGATATCATTTAAGAAGTAATTGATTATACTTTTAATTTAAAGATTTAATCTAAGAAAGAAATTAAAAATCATGTAAACGCAACTCAAATACTGTATGACCAAACACTCAATCATCCAATTTTGGAAGAATTACAAAGTCATCTTCTTGATATGATTTTAACAAGCATTTAATTATACATTTAATTGAGAATTTAATCTAGGAAAGCAGTATAAAAACATGTAAGGAAACTCAACTACTGTATGACTAAATACTCAATCATCCAATTTTGGAAGAATGACAAAATCATCTTCTTGATATGATTTTACCAAGCATTTAATTATACATTTAATTGAGAATTTAATCTAGGAAAGAAATATAAAAACATGTAAAGAAAACGAAGATAACTGTATGCTTTAATGCTTCAAACATAATCCAATTTTGGAAAATAGAAGAACTACTTTCTTGAAATGCTTTTGGTAAGAAAAATATTACACAGTTATTCTAGAACTAATTCTGAGAAAGCATTCATAAATCTAATCTATGAAACAATAAACAATTTAATCTAAGGATCAACTGCAAAGCAATTTAAATTTAACTATGAATTGACAAAAAAGAGCTAATAAAATTAAACTAAAAACAACTAATGAAACCTCCTTTCTTTGCAGGGGCCCTCTACAATAGAACGAGTTGAAATCCTAGCAGACTATGCACACATCAAGAATGAACTGGAATAAACGAACATGGTCTTCATATTATGAAAGAGCAGAGTCTCAAAGCATACACTGCGTTCACAAAATTAAGACTATTTTTCATTTTCAAAATGACCGGTATTTATACGAATTCAATATAAACGCCTAGAGGTATATCTGCCTACAGATGGAAATTACAACTAAAACATAGAAGAAAAATATAAGTAGTTAACTCTCGATTTTCTAGGTCAGAGAAAATCGAGAGTATTTTGTCTCGGATTACGTCCTTTGACCGAACTTTGACCACAAGCATAGGCACCTTTTTCTGTCGAATTCAAACAGGTGGATAGGATGAGATCCATGTGAGGATCGTTCCAAAGATGCCCATGTGAATCATTCCTTCATTCTCTCCTCGAAACCTGTCAAACCATTAAAGTAGTTGCGGAAAAAACAATTAGCTACAGAATAACATGTGTTTTATAGCTGAGTTACAAAAATTCATTAAAATAAAAATAACATCAAAATATAAAATAGAGACCATTAAAATGCATTATCTGAGATGAAACATGTCATTTATCATTGATTGAAGCTATAGATTTATGAAAAGGTAGGGAAAAGTGATGAGAAAGGATGTCAGAGACAAGACAATTTTGAGGTTCAACATACCCCCACTAAGAAGCCATTGCATTTCCTCATGAAATTATCAAAAATGTGAACTTCCTCCTCCTATTTCATTTGTTCAGATACCTCTGCTAATACATCTAGTTTTCTCTTCTTGATTTTCCTTGAGGTCACTGCCATCCTGGGCTTACTCATAAGGAGTTTGTACTTGAGATTAATGATTGCTGTGTTCAAAGGTTTGTTTTTCTTTTTAGCTTGATGTTATTTTTGTACCACAATACTAAATGTGGGATGGTGTTATCATTGATGACTTTCTCCAATTGGTTATGTTATTTTAAAGCTTCATTTTCTTGTTTAACGTGCCTATTAAGAAACTCTAGCTCATAGATTTCTTGCTTGAGGGTGTTAACCAAAAGTTCTTGTGGACTAACAGGTTTTTCTTGCATACCTGGATTTACTACTGCATTTCCTTTCTCCAATGACTCAATATAGTCATATATCTCTTGTTGTTCTGGGGCAATGCCTGGAGATATTTTACTTGGATTTCCTTCAAAATAATGTTGTAGGAGAGTGTGTAGGACTATGTGGAGGAGAGACGTTGATGGGTGATGGCACTTGAGGTTCCTCCTCTAAATTCACAAACTCTGTTTCTTGTGATGTTTTTTTCTTCATGGATTTTCGGAGTCTAGAGCTTCTCCTTGGCTATGGAGGGTTTAAGTTTTCTTCACTTGTGACCTTTATCTTCTTTTATGTTTTTCCTCTTGTCTTAACTCCACCTTGTTTCTTATTTTTCATAAACTCTGCAAGGGTAAGTTCCTCTTCATCTTGTTGTAGTGGAGGTGAAGGTCTATCCTCAATGCTTGTGTCAATCTTCCTTCTTCTACTTTTTCTATTCTTTTCTTCCTTAGGCTGCTCTAGCTCATCTTGGAAATGGTTTCTGATTAGGAAATTGTCTCAAGAGTCTCCTATACTTTTCAAATTAAATTCAAGAAGTATTTTTACCAACCCATGATGGTGCATAGTGTTTCCTATATACTGAATTATCTTCTCTACATTTGAGGACATTCTTTTTAAACTATGCAGTAGAAAGAAAGGGAGGTTTATTTCTCCATCCTCCAAAAATTTCATCAACAACCAAATATGATAAACAAACAAGTAGCCAAATTTGCCTTCACAAGTGATAAACTTTGGTAAAATTAAAAGCATATTTCTCCATTTTTTATTGAGTGCTGAGATAGGAATACCCTTTTTGTAAACAAAATTATCCAGGCGTGGATTCTAGAGGAAAACTCTCAATGCTTCATTGTGAAATTCTTTGTTTTTAAACTATATCTCGCCAAGTCTTGGGAGCTCTATAGCTTCAACTATGAAGGCCTTGGTCACTGAAACTTTTATGTCTCCTATTTCAACCTTTGTTCCGTCGAAAGACCTCACAAAAGACTTAGTGATCTCCTTGTGGAATCTGTCAAATTTTTCTATAAACCTAAGCCACTTAACCTTCTGCAACATCTATTTAATTTGAGGATAACCCTCCATGTATTTAGCTCCCACTGGTTCAATCCTTACTATCAAACCCATGTCTTCTGTCATGAAGAGTCTAGCCTTCAGAATTATTCTTCTCTATGTGAAATGAATTGGGTTGCGGATCAGGTTAAGGACATCAAGCGTTTGTAGGGAAATATGAGTGAAATGAATACTTGATGGGGTTTTAAGAAATGTGGATGAATTGGTTACGAAAGTAGGATATGACCATTTAAACATAAATGGGACAATCTGTTATGGATCATTATGAGATACGATGCGGATGATGTGGTCGATTTATGACATGATGTGAGTCCAAATCAAATCAAATGATGGCATATTGAGGCAGCATGTGATCATCTACATTATATATGCTAATGTTTTTATATTTTTATTTAAATAAATCTATGTAACATACCTTTAGAACTAACCTTTTATTATTATTTCCTTGATTTTGATTCTTCAGGTATCCTTCATCATGATGATCTTCAAATGGAGTTCTTAATTTATTGTTCTCAATATTCTTTCTTCAATAGGCAGTAAGAAAAATGTAACAGAGCTGCAGAATGTGGTATCAGCTACAGAATGTGGTATTAGCTGCAAAATGGAATTTCAGCTACAGAATGGAATGACAGTTGTAGAATGGAAGTAGTTATGTAACTACTTCTTTTATTACTTTAGAAAAAGAAAGGGAACAAATATTTTTGGGATTTTTAGAATGGAATAGAAAATATAAGATGTCAAAACTCTTATTTTCATCCTGTATTTCTGTATAAGGATGCCAATCATTGATTGGTTTTCACACTTCTACATTTTTTTTTAACAATATATATATATATATATATATATTCTCTATTTTTTTTTAGATGAAAAATAAAAGAAAGACTAAGTTAACAGAGGGAAGAAGAAGGATTCTTCTTCACTAACTTCATATCACTATTATCTTTGAAAACGTTGATAAACTCCTCCTTTGTAATTGGCTTATTATAGACTTTTAATCAATGTCCATTCACAAGAATAGGTACCTTTTCTTCATCAATTGTCCTTATCTTGATTGCTCCATTTTCAAAGACTTTTTAAATCTCATAAGGCCCAAGCCAATGCGTCTGAAACTTTCCTTGAAAGTCTTTGAAATTTGAATTGAACAAAGAGCCTAATCCCCACCTTGAAAATTTTTCTCCTTTATATATTTATCATGTCATTTGGACCTTTGTTGGTAATTTATTTGAATTTGGTTCTTTGAAGCTGCATCTTTTTGATTTCATCAAACTCTGGTAGTTGCTCCAATATGTGCTTCTGGGCTTATGATAATTCAAGCCCCAATTGGACTACCATATTGAAGGTTTGGATCTGATATTCTATAGGAAATAGGACTTGCTTCCCATAAACAAGTTCATAGGGAGTATGTACTGTTGTATTCCTCCATGTAGTCTGGTAGGCCCACAAGGCTTCAGGAAGCCTATCTGCCCAATCCTTCCTATGTAGATGTACAGTCTTAGTGAGAATTCCTTAAATCACCTTATTGGTAAACTACATTTGACCATTTTATTTTGGATGATGTGGAGTGTACTTTCTATGTTTGATCTTGTAATTCTCTAGAAGCTTCTGCACCAACTTGGATGTAATTGGGTTCCCTGATCTGTCACAATTTCTCTTTGGACACCAAAACGAGTGAAAATATCCTCAAAGAGAAAATCAACTATAGCATTTTCATTAACTAAATAAAGTGCTTTAGCCTCTACCCATTTAGTGACATAATTAGTACATACCAGAATATATTTCTTTTGATGAGATGGTGGATTGATTGGTCCAACAAAATCCAGGGCCCATTTTTCAAATGGTTCGATGATTACCTAAGGTTGTAATGGAATTTCATTTTTAGGAACATGTTTCTCCATTCTTTGACAGTTGTCACACTTAGAATTCCATTGCCAAGTTCCTAGAATGCCAACAAATCAAATTTCCAAGTTCCTAGAATGCCAAAAAATCAAATTGGAATGCAAGCACCCAGTGGGATTGCTACAACCAATCCTCCTTCTCGAGGGCAAGTGAGAATTCATATTGGACTTCATCATAGGATTTCCAAGGACATCCAAGCAACATAATGTCATTATTGTGGTAGTGGAAAAGTTGAGTAAGGTAGCTCACTTCATATATGTCAAATCCACCCACAAATATATTGACATAGCTTAGATTTTTCTGAATGAAATATTAATATCGCTTGGAATATCCAAGACAATCCAAGAAGATCATATCAAATCAAGATACCAAGTTCATTTCCAATTTTTGGAAGGTATTTTTTTTTTGTTTTGGAACCCAAATAGCCTTTAGTATAACATATCATCCTAAGATAGATGGTGAAAATGAAAGAGTAAACAAAATTTTAGAGGACATGTTGAGGATATATGTCATGCATCAACTAAAGAGGTGGAAATATTTCCTACCATTAGTTGAATTTACATACAAAAATGGGTAAAAAGAGTCACTAAAGATGATCCATTTTGAGGAATTTTATGGTAGAAAATTAAGTACTCCCATTAACTGGGATGATTCAATGAACATAGTGGTTCTTGGATTGGACATGCTGAAATAAATGGAGCAACAAGTGCTCAATATCAAGAAATATTTGAAGGTATCCTAAGATAGGAAAAATAGTTATGTAGATCAACATGGAATGCACACAAAATTCCAGGTGAGAGAGCATGTATATCTCCACATTAGACCAAGGAAGAGGTCACTAAAAGTAGGGTATTGTGCTAAATTAGCACCCATGTTTTGTGGACCATTTCAGATTTTGGAAAGAAAGGGACCAATGGCTTATAGATTAGCTTTACCACCCACTGTGAAATAACATGATGTATTTCACATTTATTTTCTTAAAACATATGTATGTGATACTAATGATGTCATTTATTGATGTGTGATACAAGTGGAATTCAAGAAAGACTTATAACCAAAACCACTATACATCCTAGATCGAAGGCAAATCGTGCTCCAGGGTTGAGTAATAAAGAAGTTCAAAGTGCAATGGAAGCAATTTGGACCAAATGAAGAAATACAGGAGATGGAAGATCAAATGAGGGTGTTCTACCCATTTTTATTTAATGTATAAATGGATGTAAGAGATTTAAATATAAAGCTTAGTATTTATTTGTGTTTTCTTTTTATAAAACACCAAGGGTGATGTTCCCTTAAGGGGGTGGGCCTTGTAACAACCCTTTTTCTTCATCCCCACATATGTAGACATAATTGTGGATCAACAAAGTGAGATTCACACCTATATAGAACTAAAACAAAATAAAATATTAACATGATACAAAAATTATAATAGGTATTGACACTGAGACTTTTATGGCAGAACCTCATTTCAATTAAACCATGCCATGTGGACCCCATCAGGTTGTTAGACTTCGGGGTGATCACTTAGACCTATGTGTGGAGGGGCCCAATGTTGATGGGTCAATAACAATCACCAACCATCATCCACAACACTTATGTGCACAAGGAGACATGGAAACCTCAATGTCAAAGCACCAAGATGATGTGAACCAGTGGGCTCCACCTTGAGCGCCGAGAATAATGAAGGGAGCCATAAGTATCAGACATCAAATCATAGTCTATAAATTGATATTGGAGTGGGAAAGGAACCCCAATTTCAAACCCTGAGATGACGTTGCTTGGGGTGGAATGGTGATGATATGGATAATGGACCCTACTCTCAAAGCTTGGACCTTAGACCTCAATGTTTTCCACCTAAGGTTGGAGTAGAGGGAAGGTTAAGGATCTAATGTTGAGATGATGTGGCATGAGATGACATGGTCTGAGATGATGTGGCCCGAGGAATTTGGCATGGGAGAGGAATATCATCACATTTATCCATGTGTAAAATAATTTATGGAAAACCACCATGAATTTTGGTGGTTTTACCCCACACCTAAATCCAGTTATAAATATTTACAAATAGGGTAAAATCACTCTGATTGGGCCATATACATGGATAGTGTTGTTATCACCCAAAAAATGAAGCATCATTTGACAAAGTTAAATAGGTTCATGTGTCAAAGGTAGGGTTGTAGGATTCATTTTTTATATACTTGGTCATGGGAAATTTTAAATTTTTCTTGTTTAAGCTTATCCTAAGGTCCAAACCCCCTCACTTTCAAATCCCCTCATGTCACATCACTCATAATTTTCTGATAGATTTCAATTCCCAAGTTTTTCGTATCGAAATGGTCGTTTTATCCAAGAAACCATAGTTTCGTAGCGAAATACACTGAGAAATGTCACTTTTCACTACAAACGATTGATAATTTCATAGTGAAAACACCAAAATTTACACTAAACTTGCTACGAAAGTGCGGTTTCCTGTCTCTCATGTCAAGTTAGTTGTTAGGTGTCAGAATATCGTTGGGAAAGGGTAAGTTAGATACCATTCGAGTCAGTGAGGGTTAATATTGAGGTACATGGTTAGGTCTAAAGTCATCATCATCATTTTAGGCTTGTATGAGTCATCATTGTGTTATGAGTGAGCATCAAACTTCAAAGTATTTCCTAATTAATTCATTTCTCATTCTTCATTCCTTCTTTGCGGGATATTGAGATTTGGGGAGAATTTCATTAAGCCAAAGCTCTGGCTGGTATTTTCGAAGGTTGCAGATATCATTATCAAGCGAGGATTAAAACTATCAAGCGAGGCTGAAAACTATCAAGCGAGGCCGTGAAGGCATTAAAGGAATCATGGAAGAAAAAAGAAGGACAAATAAGGGTGGAAAATGTCTAAGATATGAACCAGCAGATATGAATCTAATCAATTAAGACCAAATAGTTTTAGAAGTCTTTGGAAGGACAGGATGGCTAAATTTTTGTGAAAAATTACAAGGCTGCCATGTACAGGTTTCCAAAGAATATTCTTTAAATTTTAGTGGAACAACTACGAAAGTGGGGATGCTTAATCTTTCCATTACACCAGAGGTCATTGCAGTGGCAACAGGGATTCCAAGGGGACAAGAGAAGTGGTTCAAAGGTTTCAAGTTCCGCATGGAGCAGCGCAAAGAGTTTATGAAGCCTAAAAATAGTGAAATGGACCTTACTAATGCAATTCCAAGGAGCTACATGAAGGATAGCTACTCAAAATTGATGCTCATCATCCAAAAGTATTTTACTTGTGAAGGGAGATACCATAAAATTTACACATACCATTTCAAGCTTCTCCTACACTTTACTGGTAATATATATCTTGATATGCCTTTCTATTTACATATAATTTTATCAAAAATGGCAGATAAGGTCCAAGAAAAATCTGAAGGGAGAGAGACATCATTGTTTCATCATGGTTTAATTAAATTGTTGGTTTTAGATGAGTTCCAAAGGCTAGGCAGAGACTGGTCTTCATTCTTGTTTGTTAGTGGTTTTGAGTTGGATGCTCTTACTCCTTCAAGAACTCCTAAACCTAGGAGAATCCTATCACCTTGAGTAGCAGAGAAAAGTGAACCATTGGTGGCAGGACCAAGTGAACTATCAAGAGTAGAACCAAGTGAACCAATCATGATGGAAATAGAGAAATTGTAGAGTTTTGATTCACCCAGTGTCTCACCTGCAAAACATAAATCAAAAGTGGTCAAACCTGCAAAACAAAAACAAGCTATGAGTAAACAAGGAACCAACAGGATGACAAGGAGTCGAACAGTGGCCTTAGAAGACAAAACAGTGGTTGTAGAAGACAGAGAAGAAGCTAAAGGAAATCTAGAAGACATATTACATTCCATTGACATAGAAGAGACTCCTATAGTCCAGGCTGAAGATATAGAGGAAGGTGGACAGAAACTAAAGAAAGCAAAATCTACAAAGAAACTAGAATTTGATATAGAAGATGCAAGTTTTATGTTCGAAGCAATAAATCCCATGAAAAGGCATGCTAGAAAGCTATTAGAGAGCAGTAAAGAGATCCATCCACCTACTGACACAGTCCAGCCACCACAAGACATCATTTATATTTCATCACCTGTAGAGAAAGATATAGTTAGAAAATAAAAGAAATGAAAAGAGAAAGAAATTGAAAAAGTAGAGTTAGAACTCCTTAAGGAACAGCTAAAGCTAGAAAATCATGAAATTGCAGTTATGAAGAAGGAGGCAAGGAAACATAATGTCCAAAAGGTTCAGTTTGAAAATATGAAGGAGATATGGGAGCAACAGGTTGATAGTGTGTCTAAGACTTTACATGACACACAACATGTATTAAATTGACTCAGCAATTGAGGAAAGAAGTCAAACATTTCAGAAGGATGAATTTGCACTTGTAGTCTACTAACAGGAAGTTGAAGAATTAGGTTAAAGACCTCCAGGAATAACTTGAACTAATCCATGAGGAGTTGGAGAAAAAAGGCCTTAAAATTACAGTGGTTGAGGAGCCAATTACTCAACTCATCATAAATGAGGAAGAAACACCTAAAGAAGCATAGTGTGAGTTGGTTTATTATTTTGAAGGTTAATGGCATGTTAAAAAAAGGGTTTTTGCACTTAGAAGGTATATTTTTGAAGCTACACAAAATTCTGGAATTTTCACTGTTTTCAGCAGTTTTGTAGCGTTCCTGGGCTTGAAGAGCAGTAAAACGCTATGAAACTATTGTAGCTTTCCTTTTTGCATTTTGAACCGGTTTTTGGAGCTCCCAAGAGATGAAAATGGTATGGAAGATGTATTAAGGCATAATGAACATCATGCAGGAGGAAAGAACTAGAAATATTGATGGAAAAAGAAATTTTGGTAACGCTACGAAAATACACTACGAAACTGTCATACTTTTGTAGCGTACTTCTTTGAAGCTATATGAGCAGGTTTTTGTGCACTTTTGGATAGTTGGAAACTTTCTAAGATTCAAGGGATCTTTCCAGCCGTCATCCAAGACTTAAAGACCATGTGATGAAGCCAACTCATCAGCCAAACCCCTCATTGAAGATAAGGACTAGTTTGCCTAAAAAATAGGGTTTGTTTCCAGTTTTAGAGGAGGTCAAATTAAGAGGTAATGTAGTGATGAGTCCCATCACACCCTATTCGAACATGTGAAAGCATATTTTTCAAAGATGTAATTGTTTTTAGAGATAAGGTTGTTAATGTAATAATGAACAGTTTGAGTCCTATTAGGAAAAGTACTGTCAAGTAGGAAAGCTGTCAATTTCTCATTAAATAGATGTTTTATGGTTATGCAAGGTGTCATTAGGAAAATTTAGATGAATCTAGCCAGGAGTCAGATCGTCTCATCATGTAGCGAGTCTATTAAAGGGCCAGTCGAATTTGTCAAGGGTTGGAGATTTTTTGGAAAAACTGTAGCTTTACGTAAATTGATTGTTTTCAGTAATATAGAGACTTGTTTCTTGACCAACCTGAGATTTTGATTGAGTTTTTAGTGCCTATATTATATATATTTTCTATGTGTACCATTGCAGTGGTTTTCATCTTTAATACTCATAATTCATTCATGTAATGCTCTGACTTCCTTTATAGATGAATTGACTGTGTTAGTCTTGTTTCATGTGTGTTTACTTATGCTAAAAACTCTTACCTGCCTCAGCTTCCATGTCAAGTGAAATTCCTACTGAATCACTGAAAATGTTGACTCCATAAGCCCAATGTTTGCAGACTGCTACTATTTTCAACCTATACACATCACAAGCAATTTGTTTTCCAAGTAGAGTTAGCCATCTAGATTTATCTTTATCATATATCATTAACCCTTTAAGAGAGCCCTCTCAAGCTGAAGAGGCTAAGCTTCAGTCAAAAGTTGGTCTGAAACAGTTACATGAAGGTCTCTGATTAAGCATCCTATCAAGAGCAATTTTGTGATAACATTTTGGTGCATCTATCGGGAGCCGAAGATTATGCTTTCTTGAAATTTTTAAGCTGGACTTTTGAAGGTAGCAGGAGCTCAGGAAGTTGTTCGAGGCTGCATCTACCTTGGTGACTCTATTCAAAATTCATATCATCAAAGGTGGCTTCGAGAAGGAGATACATGAGGAGTAATCCTGACCCAGATCCACCTACCATTGTGGACAATCCAAACACCATATCTAGAGGCATTCAAGGCATTTTTGCAATATTGGGTACTCCATTACATACCAAATCCTTGTCCTCTGAAGTTTTAAGAAGTCTTGAAGATAGATTATTTGATGATAAAATTTAGGAAGTATTGTTTAGGTCTGAAATTGAAAAAGAATTAATTTAAATTGTCTTAGACCTACATAGAAGAGGTATTTATACCTCAGCCTTAGTGACACAAAATGATAAAGAATATTTTTGGGAAGAAGTCACTTCTGAGTTGCTGTTAGAAAGAGAATATTTAGATAGGTTGAAGGAGCTTGACCCTTTTGAAATTTGGTTGAGAAGTAAAACTTGTTTTCCTCTTCCTGATTGGAGTTCAATTGTCATTGGACAACAAATACCAAACAACCCTCCTCCTAACAATTCCTCTTCCTCTACTATCCTTGTCCCTAAAACTACCACAGTCCCTATCACCATGGCAGGAAATGTGCCTCCTCCACCTGTTGCACTTGCTATGTGTGCCCCTCTTGTTCTTCCAGCTATCCTAAATGCCCTTCCTAGCAAATACTTTGCTAGAATCAAAACTTGGGGAAGTGATGAAGAGATTACAACTGAAGAGCATGTAGACCAAATTAATGACTTTATAGACAGGGAGGAGGTTGACCATGAGGATGTCAAGATGATATTGTTTGCTCAGAGCTTTACTGGTGAAGTTAGGAAGTGGTTCAAAGCCCTTGCTGCAAGAATCATTCCTAATTGGAAGGAACTTGAAGATATATTTTTGAGGAAGTGGGTATATAGAACTAATCATGTGCAAGCCCTCACCATATACAATACTTTGAGAAGAGTTGTTGATGAGACTGTACAAAACTTTTCGAAAATATTTAACAATGTTTATGACTCTATCCCTGCCCATTTAAAACCTCCACAAGCACTAGCTCAAATGAGATATGCTGAAGTTTTTTTATTATGAATTTTCTATACTGTTGAGAGAGAGAGAGTCCCCTTCACTTGCTGAAATGCAGAATGATGCAGTGAAGGTGGAAGTAAATATGATAGCAGCAAAAAAGTCCAAGATGGGTAAGACTAAGTTGAAAGAAGAAGATAAGCCATCCACTTCTGATGACAAATTTGATTCTATGATTAAAACAATGGAAAAATTGATGGACAGGCTTGCTCTTGGGAATGCCTCTGCTCCTCCTGCACAACATGAACCTCAGTTTAGAAATCCTCAATTCAGGAGACCTCAAAACCAATAGATACCAAGGGAAAAAAAAAATCAGCCCGACCCTCCAATGAGACCTCCTTTTCAGCAGAACTTGGTTGATGAATATGATGAACCTGAAATTCCAGAAGAGTCCATTCATTGTCTAGATGAAGACATGTCTGGAATATTTTGACTAAGGAGGAACATGATGAGTCAGACCATGAAGTAAACAAAGGTGAGGAACCATTTGATTATTTCAGGGGATATCAACATGCAATATTTGAGATGTAGAAACAGTACAACCTCAGAAAAAAAAATGTGCCAATTACTGCAAAAAAACACATCCCAAGAAAGATGTCCCTAAAGCTGCTGAAGTTAAGAAAGACACACCACCTCCTCCTCCTTTCAAAGAGATTGAAAAATCTACTTCGGTTTTCAATTTAGAGAGTAAAATTTCTAAGATCAAAATCCCAGTACCTTTTGGAGAAATTCTTAAGGTAAATGAATATAGAAGTAGGATTGTGAAAATGTTGAACTCACAAACAGGGGTTGTTGATATCTTAAATATTCAAGGTCATCCAACCATATACTTGGGTCCAAGATTAGAAGATGAGCAGAATGAGGAGGTACCTCCTTTTTATGTTAGTCTTAGCATTCATGACATGACATTAAATAATGATATGTTGGATTCAGGAGCCTCTCACAATCTTAAGCCCAAAGTAATCATGGAAAGGATGGGGTTGGAAATTACTAGACCATATAAGGATTTGTTTTCCTTTGATTCAAAAAGATTTTAGTGCATTGGTTTAATTAAAGATGTTGTTTTTGGTCTTATCCAAGTCCCTGCCAAGACAATGGTTATGGACATTGTGGTAGCGGATATTCCACCTAAGTTTGACATGTTGTTATCAAGGTCGTGGGCAGCAAAGATAAAAGGTACATTGCAGATGGACCTAACTTATGCCACCATTCCTATTTTTGGTGAGAAAAGGAGACTTTATAGAGAAACAAGAATGGCTTACATGGTGAGTAGTAAAGATAAAACTCAGAACTTTCCAATTTATGCTCTTGATACTGAACTTGGATCTGCTATTCTTTTCAATGAGTTGACTGATGAAGCAGAGGATGAAAAGAAGGAAGAAAATCAGCAATCTGTAATTCAACAGACAGAAAATAAGCAAACATAAAATTAGCAAATCAGTGAGGAGAAGACGGAAGGTTGGTGGTTGTTTCATTTTGATGGATTAGCAAGAAGAGAGGGGATAGGAGCAGGAATTTGGGTCACAAGTCTAGATGATGAAAGTAATTTCTTTTCTTACAAATTGAATTTTGATTGCACAAATAACATGGCTGAGTATGAATATTTGATTTTGGGCTTAGAAATTTTGAAAATAATGGGTGCTCAAAAGATTTATGTTTGTGAAAATTCTAAATTAGTCTTTAAACAAGTTGAGGGTGTGTATGAAACTAAGGATGTGAGAATGAGGGCATACATAAATCTAGTCATGGATATGTTGGAAAAATTCCAAGAACATTCATTCATTGTTAAGACTAGAGATCAAAACTCAGTTTTTGAATCCCTAGGTGTTTCTACAAGTATTTTCATCATTCCCATACATTACACTGAAAAATATGAGGTTGAGGTTCGCCATAGACCAGCTATGCCTGATAACATTATCCATTGGCAAGTCTTTGAGGATGACCAGCAAGTAAAAAACTTTATTGAGCTAAAAGAAGAGTTTGAAAATACACAAGTAGATTAGAAAAACATGCTTGCTAAATCAAAAGGAAATTCTGAAGTGTTACAACTGAAGAACAACTATATACCCAAAGGCCTCATACCCCTTGAGAATATTTTTGATCAGAATGATGTGTTCAAATCTCCTAGGATACAAGTTGATGATGAAGAGGTAGAGATTTGTAACCTTGGTACAGTAGCTCTACCAAAAATGATTAAACTTTCAAATTTTCTTTTAGTTGATATGAGACAGAAGTATATTGAGATGATGAAAAAGTTCATAGATGTTTTTTCTTGGAGTTATGCAGATTTGAAGAAGCATGATCCTACCATCATTTAGCATCCCATTCCCATTAAAGAAAATTAAAAGCCTTTCAGGCAGAAGTTGAGGAGGATTAATCCACTTCTCATGCCTCTGATTGAGAAGGAAATTAAGAAACTCTTTGATGCTAAAATCATTGTTCTAGTCAAATTATCAAAGTGGCTTGTAAACTTGGTTCTAGTCAGAAAAAATAGTGGAGAAATCAAAATATGCATTAACTTCAAAAACTTGAATAAAACCTCTCTGAAGGAAAACTACCCTCTCCCAAATATGGACCAAATTTTGCAGAACATTGTTGGTTCCCAAAGGATGTCTATGCTTGATGATTTTTCAGGGTACAATCAGATACTTTTGCATCCAAAAGATCAGGAAGAAATAGTCTTTACCACACCATGGGGCACATTCATGTATGCCAAGATGCCCTTTGGTCTGATTAATGCAGGAGCTACCTTTCAGAGAACAATGGAAATTTATTTTGCTGAGGAGAAGGACAAGATGGTGGTTGTCTATCTAGATGACATAACAGTCTTCTCAAGGAGGGAAGAATATCACTTGAAGCACCTAGAAAAAAATATGTTGAAGTGTAGAAGGTTTGGCACTTCTCTCAATCCCACTAAAAGAATTTTTTATTTAACTTTAGGTAAATTACTTGGACATATTATTTCTAAATATGGGATTAATATTGATCCAAATAGGGTCAATGCAATTTAGAAAGTGGATCTGCCTAGAAACATAAAAGAGATTCAGTCTTTCCTTGGAAAGGTAAATTTTGTGAGGAGGTTTATTCCTAATTTTTCTAAGATTGTAAAGGACATAACAAAGATGCTGAAGAAAGGAGTTGACATCAAGTGGACAACAGAAGCAAAGCACTCATTTGAGGAGATCAAAACGGCATTCACCCAAGCACCAGTGTTGATCAACCCAAATTTCTCAAAATAATTTATGGTTTTTACATTTGCATCAGAAAATACAATTTCTGGAGTTTTGTTGCAGAAAGGACAGCAAGATACTGAGCAGCCCATTTCATTTTTTAGTAGGACATTAGCTAAATCCGAGCCGAAGTACAACATCTTAGAGAAGCAAGCTTATGCCTTGGTCAAAGCCATCAAAGATCTCAGAATTTACGTTATGCATTCTCATGTTTTAGCTTTTGTTCCTAATGTTGTTGTGAAATATATTCTAACTCAAGCTGGTCATGATGGTAAGAGGGGAAAATGAAGTGCTAACTTGCTGGAATATGACATAGAGATCAAGCCCACAAAATTGGTCAAAGGTCAAGGCCTAGCAAAGTTTATGGCATAGTCAAAATTTGGCTTTCTTGACATGAATTTAATTGCAGAAATTTCACAAATTTCAGATGAAGAGGAAGAGTTGATCCCCATTGAAGAAAAGTACATCGTTTTAGATTGGTACAAGGACATTGTTGTTGTATTACATCATCATAGAGCACCTACTGAGCTGAAAAAATCCAAGGTGAGGTTTGTAAAGTTAAAGTCTCTAAGGTATTGCATTATTGAGAAAAGTTTGTATTGGAAGGACATTAGTGGTATTTTGTTGAATTTTTTGTTGGAAGATGAAGCCGAAAAAGTGATTTAGGAGTTCCACAAAGGAGATTATGGAGTTGATCATTATTGGAAGGCTACAACAAACAAGATTCTCAGAGCGGGGTATTATTGCATATAATTTTTAAATATGTCTACAAAAAGATCGATCCATGCCATGAATGCCAGATTTTTTATGGTAAGAAGAAGCTTGTACCTTTACCCTTGATGCCTATCTATGTTGAGGTGCCATTTCAACAGTGGGGGCTAGATTTTATTGGTGAGATTCATCCATCATATTCAGGTCAGCATCGATGGATTTTGACATTAGCTAACTATTTCACCAAGTGGATTGAAGCAATCCCAACTAGGCAAGCAAATGATTCAGTTATCATTTCATTTGGAAAATAATATTTTTTCTAGGTTTGGCTGCCCTATGAAGATCATCACTGATAATGCACAGGAATTTAAGTCTGAAAGTGATTAGTTTTGTCATAAATATCACATTTCACTTGGGCATTCCTCTTGCATGTTATCCATAAGAGATGGTCTTCATGAATCTTAGAAAGAAATTGTGAGGATTAGTAGAAGGTGTTGCGGGAGAATAAGAAATCATGGCATTGAAGAACGAAGCATGTGCTTGTGGGGCGTGGGTGTGCCTGAAAAAGGCAGTTGGAACTTTACCTTATGGTGGTATATGCGGCTGACCATCTTTCCTACATCCTTGGGAGTTCTGTCATGAAGGTAACACCCAGGATTGGATGAGGAGCCAAATGAAATTCAAACAAGGATCAATCGGTAAAATATTTGAAAGAGAATAGGAATGAAAGTCTATAATAGTAATCGGCAATCTCGAAAACATAATCAGAAGACATTCGACAAAGAAGGTCGAGGGGGAAAAGAACCTGAAATCCAGGATGTGGTTTTGAAATGGGAAAGCTAGGATTGAAGAGAAGGGGAAACATGGTAAGTTTGAGAACATTTGGAAGGGTCCATTAGAAGTAGGCTGCATTCCATGGGAACAACACTTACATTTTGCAAGAGATGGATGGACAACCATGTCTTTGGAGGGCTTGTCGATGGCATGTTTTTGAAGCACTACTCTTCTTAAAATCTTAAGATCATTCATTCCATTGTATATATTCCATTTTATGTGTTTTTCTGCTAATAATAAAAGTGAATCATCAGCTTGGTGGCTTTGGATGAAGGCCATTGAACTGAAGAAAAATCTTGGCAAGATTCAGAAGATTTTTGTGTTTTCCAAGAAGATGGATAGCGACACTTCTTTGGAACTCTTGGTTCTTTGGTGTACCATGGCTTTAACATCCCAAGTGGAGCCACTTGTTATCACCCAAAAAATGAAACGTCATTTGAAAAAGTTAAATAGGGTCATGTGTCAAAAGTAGGGTTGGGTTGTTTTATATTCTTGATCAAGGGAAATTTTTTTTAATTTTTTCTTGTTTAAGCTTACCCTAAGGTCTAAACCCACTCACTTTCAAATCCCCTCATGTCTCACATCACTCATAATTTTCTGACGATTTCAATTCCCAAGGTTTTGTCTCAAGAAAATGTCATTTTAGCCAAGAAACCCTTTGTTTCGTGATGAAATACTGCTTGTGAGAAATGTCACTTTTTCGCTACAAAATTCTTTGATATTTTGTGTGAAAATTTTATATTTTCTTGAACTCACTACAAAAGCATGGTTCTATGTGCTTGTCCAAGTTAGCTATTAAGTGTCGAGAGAAAATCATTGGGAAAGGGTAAGTTAAATACCATTTGAGTCATGGAGGGATAAAATCAAGGTACATGGTTGAGTCGAAGTCATCATCACCAGTTTAGGCATGTATAAGTCATCGTTGTGTCATGAGAAGACATCAAACTTCAAAATATTTCCTAATTTAGTCATTTCTCATTTCTCATTCCTTCTTTGCGTGATATCGAGCTACGGAGAGCTATTGCATTAAGCCAAAGATGTGGCGGTGTTTTCAAAGGTTTATATTGAACACTATCGAGTAGAAATTTCTGTTATCAAGCGAGGCCGCAAATTATCAATCGAGGATGTGAAGGCATTAAAGAAACCATGGCGAGAAAAAAGAAGGAAAAATAAGGGTGGACAATGTACGGATATGAACCAACAGAGATATGAATTTGATCAATGAAGACCCAAAAGCGCCTTGGAAGTCTTCGGAAGGACGGATGTATAGTTTTGTGAAATATTACAAGGCGCCATGTACGGAGTTTCGAAAGAGTTTTCTTTAAATTTCGGTGGAACGGCCACCAAAGTGGGAATGCTTAATCTTTACATCACACCAAATGTTATTTACTGTGACTACGGGGATTCGAAGAGGACGAAGTGGTTCAAAGGTTTCAAGTTCAACATGTAGCAATGCGAAAAGAGTTTATGAAGCACGAAAATAGTGAAATGGATCTCACTAATTCCATTCCAAGGAGGCGTGCATGAAAAGAAAACTACTCAAAATTGATGCTCATCATCCAAAAGTATTTTAATTGTGAAGGAGATACCATAAAGTCTATTCATATCATTTCAAGCTACTTCTACACTTTCTTGGTAAGATTTCCCTTGATACGCCTTTCTATTTACGAAGAGTTTGTAAAAAAATGGCGGATACGGTCAAAAAAAATGCGAAGGGAGTGAGACTTCATTTTTTCATCATGGTTTAATGAAAGTTTGCTAATTTTAGATGAACTCCAAAGGTTAGGCGGAGACTATTTTTCATTTTTTGTTTGTTAGTGATTTTGAGTTGGATGCTCTTACTCCTTGAAGAACTCCTAAACCTAGAATTCCATCACCCTTAGTAGCGAACGAGTGAACCATTGGTGGCAGAACCAAGTGAACCAATCATGATGGAAACGGAGAAATTGTATAGTTTTGATACACCAAATGTCCCACCTACAAAACACAAGTCAAAAGTCATTCAGAGCACGCAAACAAAAACAAGTTGTGAGTAGCAAGGAACCAAAAGGATGACGAGGAGCCAAGCAATGGCCTTAGAAGAGAAAACGGTGGCTATAGAAGATAGAGTAGTAGGTAAAGGAAATATAGAAGACATATTACATGCCATTGACATAGAATAAACTCCTATAGTCAGTGAGGGACGTAGAGGAAGGTGGACAAAAGCTAAAAAAGGCCAAATGCGCAAAGAAATTAGAATTTGAAGGAGAAGATGCGAGTTTTATGTTTCAAGCAAGAAAACCTATGACAAGGCATGCTAGAAAGCTATTAGAGAGAATTAAAGAGGTTTAGCCACCACAAGACATAGTCCGGCTACCACAAGACATCATTGACCTGTCACACAGCAGAAATATACGGTTAGAAAATAAAGAAAGGAAAAGAGAAGGTGATGGAAAAAATAGAGTTTCAACTCCTTGAAGAACAATTGAGGTGGCCAACCATGAAATTGTTGTTATGAAGAAAGAAGCAAGGAAACACAATGTAGAGAAGGTTCGGTTTGAAAATATGAAGGAAATTTGGGAAGAGCAAGTTGACGGTGTTTCCAAGACTCTAGATAGTACATAACGGCTTATCAAATAGACCATTCCGTTGAGAAAAGAGGTCAAACATGTCGGGAAAATGAATACACATTTGAAAGCCACCAACAAAAAGTTAAAATATCGGGTTAAGGACCTGCAGGAGCAAATTGAACTAATTCATGAGGTGTTGGAGAAAAAAGGCCTTAAAATCATAGTAGTTGAGGAGCCAATTGCTCAACTCATCATCGGTAAGGAAGAAACCCCTCGAAACATAGTGTGGTGGTTTATGGTTTTGAAGACTAATGGCATGTTACTAAGTTTTTTCACTTAGAAGGTATATTTTTTTGAAGACTACACAAAATTATGGAATTTTGGCATTTTCGATAGTTTCATAGCATGATTGGGCTTGAAAAATAGAAAAACGCTACGGAATTCTTGTAGCTTTCATTTTGGCATTTTGAACCGATTTTGGAGCTCCCAAGAGATGAAAATGATATGGTAGGGTGTACGGGATGATTAAGACAATACCAAAGGAAAGAGACAAAAAATGTTAAGGGAAAATGGCATTTTTTTGCGGTGCTACGAGTACGCTACGAAAGCTGTCTTTACTTTCATAGCGTACTATGTTGGAGCTTTATAAAGCGAGGTTTTTGGGGGCATCTTTGGACAAGCTGGATATTATCAAAGTGTTAAAGGACCATGACAACGAGTTATTCAAGACTTAAAGACTACAAAATGAAGACAAACTTCCGGCCAAAGCATTCGTTGAAGATGAAAACCAATTTTCCTAAAAAACGGGGTTTATTTCTAGTTTTAGAGGAGGTTAATTAAAGGTTATGTAGTGATGAGTCCCATCACACCCTATTCGAACATGTGAAAGCATAGTTTTCGGGATGTAATTTATTTTAGGAAATAAGGTTGTTATTGTAATAATGAACGGTTGGAGTCCTATTAGGAAAATGTCTATCAAGTAGGATAGGTTTGTCATTTTCTCATTAAATAGAGTTTTATGGTTATGCAAGGTGTCATTAGGCAAAAATTAAATGAATGCGAGAGCGAGATCATCTCATGTTGTCACAAGTCTATTAAAGGCGGTCGAATTTTTCAAGGGTTGGAGATTTTTGGAAAAAGCTGTAGGTTTATGTCGTTAAGTACATTTTCAATAATGCAAAGACTTGTTTCTTGAACAACTTTGAGATTACGATTGATTTTTAGTGCATATGTATCTATATCTTTGATGTGTACTATTTACGATGGTTTTCATCTTTAATACTCGAAATTCATTCATGTAATGCTTTAACTTCCTTTATAGATGAATTAGTATGTGATTTCTGTTTCATGTGTGTGTGTACCTCTGTTAAAAACTCTTACACCTTGACTTCTTTTTCGGAGTGAACTTACTGCGGGTCAATGAAAATGTTGACTCCATAAGCCCAATGTTTTCATACGATACTATTTTCAACCTATACTCATCACAAGCGAGTTGTTTTCTAAGTAGAGTTATCCATCTAAATACATATTTATTCAATATCATTAACCCTTTGAGAGAGCCCTCTCGGACGAAGAGCTGGCTTCGATTCAAATATTGATGCAGAAAACGATTTACATGAGATTGTCGGATTAGCGACCTATTAGGTGCAATTTTGTGATAACAAGTTCATTCCCTAGTCTCTCTCCTCCTATCTTTGATCGTAGCTCGTGTGAACGTTTGCATGATGCGATCGTATCGGTTTTGACCTCAAACGATTTGGTTCTCTTAGTCGGTGGCTACCGCCCTCCTGGCTTTGATCCCTAGCACCTCGGCCCGAGCCTTGGACCCCTCCTCGAAGGCCTCTCATCTACGGCTAGTGTCAGTGAGCCTGTCTGCCCTCTTGGAATGGTTTAGCGACAACCATCCGAAGTTGTCAGCACAGCCCCTTATACCCTCGGTAGAATATCGTTTCTTACTCCCCCTCACGGAATATTCTCGGTGCCTATTATGGCTGCCTTCTCTTACTAACATGACCACCAGGGATCGAGGTCGCCATTCGGTCACAACCCCTTTATCCGCGTAGTCGACCCAAACCTCATCTTGCTTTGACCCTGGTCAGCGGTTGCCATGACCCCCTCCCTTAAGCACGTGCACGAGCCACCTCAACGAACCTACTCCTATTGTGAAAGCTTCGGGTGAGGGGAAAGCTTGCGAAAGGAAACTAAGGATAAGTCTTCCCAAAAAACCCACTGCTCCTCCTCGACCTCTAAATCGTACCACTCGGTGTGCTTTGTGTGATGTTGTCATTCATGCCACCCTTAAATAAATTGCCTCATACGAAGCCCATGGTTAACGAAGCGTTTCTAGAGTACGTGTACGAGTTGTTTATGTCACTATTCCCTCTTCTATCCAGAAACTCAAGTCTTTGCGCACGAATCATTCTTGTGCTTTGTGTGATTTCCATAACCACTACACCCACCTCTGTCCCTACCTCAATGATTACCACGTCCCTTTAGAAGCGGTACGCCAATTCAAGGCCAAGCGCAATGAAGACACACCTCTCCCTTGTTTATGAGTTTTGCTTCGGCATAACTTCGGAGGTCTTGCTACTCCCCATTGACATTCTCGCTCTCGATGTCGAGATGACGGAGCCTTCGGCCACCATTTTATACCCATCATCATCTATAAGACCCATGGAGGAAGACCCCTGCGAGACTTCCTTCATTTCCCCAGACTCCTTCGATTACCTTGGACTCAACATCGACGGATCCCTTGTCTTACTCTCCGTCACCCCCCATGACGATGTGCATGTGAACCTTTCTTCTCGTGATGAGTTAGGTAGCTTCGCCACGTCGGGTGGTTTTCTTCCACCAGTCACCCCATCTTCTATTACGATGGCCGACGAAGTATAGGAGCAATTACCACACCTAACTTTATCCATCCCCCCTTACATCAAAACCATGCATTCGAACCACATAGACCTTGTGGTCCATTAGGGGAATTTTGAGGTAAATGGGTCTCACAGAAAATGTACAATCAAAATTCATTTTATGAGAATCAATCGCATTTTAGGGGATGACGTCATCACTAATGGTTGAGGAGTGGCGTTGATTGAGTTAAACGTCTTTACTTTTGTCACATTATCAATGGTGGATAAAAAGTCATAGTTAACCGTGGTAGTGCTCGTCTTTTGAAATGCGTAAAGTAAAGTGTTCGTAATAAATGTACGCCTCGCACTTTTTGAATAAAATATTATTATTGTCATTTCATATTCGCACGAAAGAAACAATGCATGTCACTTACCTGAATTGCATTGTATTTACATAACTTTTCAATAAATATTATATTTGTATATTTTCATATATTTATTTTTAAATTATATATTCATCTCGTTTTATTTAATATTACAATTTCAAATTAATTATAAGTTAATATATATATACATATGAAATAAAAATAAATAAAAATGTAACCTTGTAATTTTAGGATAAATCAAATCTATAAATAATATCATTATAATATTAATAGCAATACGGAAACATATTAAAATTAAAGAAAAAATACATTTTAGTTGTTTGTAGGATGAAAAAAAAGAACATATTAGTTTTGTACACTAAAAATAGATATATTAGACTCAACATAGTTTGGGGAAAAAAAAATACTAAGTTTAAATGTATATATATCTTATATTATACTTATCAATATAAATTAAATTTATTTCAATATTTTATTTCTTTAATTTTAAATAAAACTCAATTCATTTCATTATGATTATATTAATATTATATATTAGTATATATAATATTATGAAAAATAATCTAAATGTTATAGAAGATATATTATATTCCTTTTTTTTATTGTATATTATTTCTTCTTATGTTATAAATAAAATCAATTCAATATGTAATATAAAATTTATACATAAAACAATATATTACATATATTATATTATATTATATTATATTATTTTTATATAGTATATTAATTACATTTTATTATATAATTTAAATAATATAGATTTTAATTAATAATATATTTTATAATTAAAATTTATATTTATATTTTATTTTAAGTTTTTAAGTACAAAGGACAAATACATTAGTTGTGCAATGATAATGTCTTTTTTCTTGAAAAAAATCATTCTTATTTATAGTCACATCATTACAATTTTTTATTAATTTTTTGGTACAGTTTTTGAATTGAATTTAACCATGGTTACATGGATTTTGGTGCAAAGTAAATTGAAAATTCATATATATTATTTATTGGTTTAGCTATTATTTTATTATTTCCTTAGGAGTCTCATTTTAGACCACAAAATTCCCCTAATGATTACATTAACACTCGATTTTTTTGGTGAGGAGCACCCTATTTGAGAGTCGAGAGAAACGATTATCCTGACCCTCATAGTGCATACGGTCGTTTCGACTCTAGTACCATCATTCTTCTCTAGTTTAGAAGAACTTATGGGGTTACATATCACTTCATATCACTCTAGGGATGATCCCCCTCATCATTAGTCCTCTCTTAGATCAGCAACCCAATCCCCTAGACATTGTTGTTGACCAACTTTGTGGGTTTTCTAGGAGAGCACCAATTCATTATCTTCAAATCCACTCTTTGGGATAGTGACACCATGTATACTTGACCCGAAACTTAGTCCATTTGCTTCATATGTACGATGTAAGAAGAGATTGGTAATCCTCTATTCCCTTACTCGAAGCATAACGATAATGAAAACAAATGTCACACCACATCATCAAAATTTGTTTTGATTCCCCTTTTCTAAATACATTTTGGCATGACTATAACATGCTTGGGGAACCTATGCCCCTCGGCCTAAAAATCCCGGCTCTCACCCAAAAACAACGAAACCCTCTTTCTCCTAATAGGTCGCAATTTTAGGTCCATTTCACCGGGATAGGTCGTAGTTTTTTGCACTAATACCTGCTACCCAAGTCGAACGATTTAAAAAGTGCGACCCGGTATTTCGATTTCTTGAGCTGGTGCCTATTACGAAACTTTAGTCCTTTGAATTGAAAGAGTATGGTTAGGCCTCTTACACACGGCGAGCGAATCTCAACGTTCAACGGTCGGTTTGTACGCTACAATCACCACAAGATTTAGGGCCTTTTCTCCTCTCTACATTCACAATAGCTACACTTGCAAATGAATCAAATTGGAGGGAAAATTCCTTATCAAAGAAACCCCGAGATTTTTCTTTCGCTAGCTACGACCAAACGATGGCTCGAGTTTGACAAACGAAGTCGGCACGTTGGAAATCTCTCCAGGAAGCTCTTAAATAGGTATCCTTTAGTTTTTTGTGATTTGATACTTCACCTGGACACATTTTTTCCAAGAAGGGTCACTTCACCACTCCTCAAAATCGAATTTCTTCACTTGCAACACTTGTACTTGGGGCTGTACCTTCATAATTTTCCATGCTCGTATCAATTTTAATCGTGAGTAACCATCTTGTACTCATGTTTTTGGTCCCAAGATATTATGTGTAGCGACATCATCGGTCACCCTTGTCTAGAGCATTCGAGTTGAGTCGTCATCACATCCATGAGGTACATCTTGAGTCCCTTTGTATCCCGCTATAGTCCTCCATCCTTCATTGCTTTGTTCCTCTCTCGTGTCACACATTTTCCTTCGGTCATAGCATGCTCCCCTATCCCCTCACGGTGTTGCATTAGTTGCGCCGGGTCATCCATACCCTTTATACTTTAACAAGGGAAGTCGTTAGCACGCTATTCGGTGCCCCCCATTCCACCATTATCCCTGGTGTCACTCTGTCAGTCACTCTACTATTATCTCTCGTGCCTTAGTTGAAGATCCCTTATTGCCTCAACTGTAGGACCTCACTTTGTTGACATCAACTTATTCATTCTAGAAGACATGTCTAGAGGGCGGTGTACCTTGGTTCTAGCTTCCACTCTTGTTCGGTGCCTTGGATCGGCTAAGGGACTCTTTATTGCCCTTTGACTTGATTGTTTCTCGGCTCTAGCTACTTATGGCATGATCGAGATCCGTGTAACGATGGTTCAATGATGCGAGCGGTGTGCGAGTGATTCCCGGAGTGTGTGTGAGATGTTTCGGACCTCATGAGGGGGTGGCCCTTCAAGTGGCCCCCACATACCCGAGATGACCTATCTACTACGGGCTTAGATGCGGCTACATACGTTTGATGGTTCCAACCTCATCCGCTTGCAACGCTATTTAGTTTGCATGTATCATTCATATTTTCGAGCCCTTTCTGTTTTAGGCCTCTTTGGTTGTACTTATATCTCATGTGCCTGAGATATTATTGTATAAGTCATTTTGTTGTCCCGGAGCACAATATGTATGTGGTATCCATTATCATGTTTTTATACGGCCCATGTTTATGCTAGCATGTACTATATAGTTCGAGTCCCTTGTTTACGGACGCATTATTATTTTCTACTTTGTTATTTCGGCGGGCATAGGTATGCCTCCCCGCCTCATGTACAATAGGTACTCACTCATAAAATATACTTTTCGCACCGTAAGTCTCACCTCCTCGGGGTCTTGTCCTCTCGTGCTTTAGTCTACCTTATATTTCTCTCTCTTTGACTCCCCCTTCGGTGTCTAGTGATTGAGTTCTTACAACGTACTTCGGTCATACGATTAGCTCCCTATGCTCACATGCGAGGGCAATACATTACACCAATTTTGGTCATCTAACCTATTACTATTAGATGGTGCAAAGTACACCATGTAAGGCCAATTTTACTCAGTAAAATTGCTTTCACTATGAAAAATAACTTAGTAATCCATAATTTATCAAGTTGTTTATGGATACAACGAGAAAACCGCATGGGAATATTGAATAAATCCTTATTTGTTTGATTTTCCTCGAGGGATAATTAATTCAACAACGAGTTCAATTAATATTCATGGTCATATATAACCCAAAACAAAGAAAATTAATTAGATAAATCACTATTTATTTTATTATTTTCTAGGAATAATTATTTAAACATTATTTAAATAATATTTCTTGTTAAATTTGACTAAATCATCTATAAATAATTGAATAAATCACTATTTATCTATTTATTACTCAACCACATTCTTAAAATAATAAATAAATAATTTATTTATTTATTATTTACAAATAAAACAATTTGACAAAATTCAAATTCCTTTCCCTTCAACAAAAATAATAAAGTATTCCATAAAAAATTTGGATATATATTTGGTTAATAATATTTTAGTTATGCACCAATATCTAGACTAACTCAATATTTTGTTATAAATAGAAGGGTTTTCCTTTCATTCACTACCTTTTGTTGCCTAAAGATCACTTTGGATTTATACTTTTTGGTCGACTTTGATCCTCCATCATTGTCATATTTTTTATCTTTTTTCTTGTGAACTCCCCTTGAGTTCCATTTTTGTCTGGGTTTTCTACACCATCGAGAGAGATCTTAGATGCGAAGCATTGAAGACATATGAAACCCATCCCATTGAGATTGATAACATCTTTCTATGTTTCCTTGGTGTCATAAATAAAAAATTCTTTAAAAATATTCTTTTTTTGTATTGGATGCATGGAGAAACTCTTTCTTTTATTTGCTATTTAATGTCTTCTTGCACTTAGTCTGGATTTTGTAGCATTTATCTAGGTCAATAACTGAGATCTAGAGGAAATTGGCATCATATTTGATGTTAGGGCTATTTGTTATGCACGGCTAAAGTGAGTTTTTTTCGTACGCTTGCGATTAGAATTCACACCGCACAATCCTCCCTTGGAGATATGTGGGAACGGCGAAATCCTCCTCCTCTATCCTAGCGATTTGCGACTGCGGATCATGTTTCTCATATTTGTACTTCTTCTTGAGAGGACAACGGAGTAGCGTAGTGACCCATCTCATGCCACGGGAAACACTTGATCTTTGAGATGTCCTTTTTACGCCTCAGCTACTCTTGTTGCCCCTTAGATGCAAGGGCTACATTCTCTTCCTCCTCCTTAGGTTTTTCAGCCACTTGCCTACGATGCCATCAATTTTTCACTTGATCATATGTCGTCTCCTCTTCTGTTGAAGAGTGTATCATATTGATTCCTAATTAGGAAACCTTTCTTTGCCCATGATGCTTTGAAAAAATAATTTCCATTCTGCTCCGGGCTAATTTTATGGTCAATTGGACCATCTCGAGTCCCTTGAGGTGTTGATCGAGAACTCTGGCTGATCTAGATTTTCTTGAAGTTTTGCAAAGGAACAAATCAATGTGTTCTCCCTTCTGCATCCTAGTAGATCACATCTTCTCTTGCGAGAACATCGTCTGCTACTCAAAAGATACTTGATACAATGTCTCAAAGGCATCCCACATCTCTTTGGAAGTCCCTTTACTAGTGATGTGACATACTACATGATCCCTCACTCCGTCAAGGATCAACTGCTTTGCCTTCGCCATATCCTTCTTGTAGGCTTTCAACGGATTTGCATCCATGGGGACTACTACTACTCCATTGATAAAAGCTTTGAGATGATGCTCATCTAACATACATTTGATCCTTACTTACCAAATCACATATTTGGAGGCTCCCTCTAACTAATCTTGATCTCTCAACCCATTAGTTGCCGTCTCTACCAATGAAAATTTTGAACTTCTCCCTCTCTCCTCTACGCAGTTGCTACATTGGCCTACACACTCCCTGCTGGAGTATGTAGATCTGCTCCTTTCTACTGTTTCTCTGCAACTAAGAAATATAATTCCTTGACTCAGAATTCACTGAGGAAGAAATTCCCTCAAAAAGTGTCTTCTTCCTTCTTCTTACGCTTTTTTACCACAAAACTTATGCTGCAGAAAAAAATACGTCCCACAAAAAACTACTCTGTGATAAATATTTTGATGAGCTGCTCCCTTTACCGCTGGAAAATTACGAACTGGAAATTCCTACCTCTCTTTTGAATTGCTCAAAGAGATACTTCCTTGCAAATATTTCCCTTTCTGGCCTAAACTGTACAATCCCTTGGGGATTCGATCTGCTTCCTACATAGCTATTAGATCTCCCTCTTTCTATTCAATGTTGAGCTCTTTCGGTCTACTATCTTGCTTCACCTGCACTCCTCTAATACCACGTGAACAAATTTGATACCAGGTGACAGTTCCTAAATCTGGAATCCTATTGCAGCAACTGGAAAATATTCACCTAATTGTTAACTTAACAATTTATCTGCAGTTTTCTATGACAAACACTGAATAAATCACGTTGCAACCTCCACTACATAAAAATTATATGCGAAAACAAGAGTTACTGAGCAATAAGAAAAATAGACACACATATGACACTGTTATTTTTGGACAAATGTCCCCGGAAAAACCTAATATGGGAAAACCGATGCAAGAATTAAGGGTTTGTATTATTAAGAAGTAGTTTTGAATACAACCTTGGATGCCTTAATGGCCATATATACAAATAAAATAACTAACAGATAGTTAGTGAGAAAATGACCTCACACTAACACAGGAGATCTAACACTGACCCAACCCTGAACTAACAAGCCCCACGCTGCCTCTACATCACTGTGGCTGGGGAATGCATCACTCCCTTTGGCTTGTATTTCTTCTGGCTAGATGTTGATCTTCTGCCACTCCGGCATCACACCTTGATGCTCCGGCACTGGATCTAACTGATCCTCAAAAAAATTTCATATTTCTTTAGAGGATCAACACTTCCTTTGCGTGGCTCTGCACTGCCCAGCATAGCCCCTACACTTCCTCTTCTACGTCCTCTCTCTGCCTTCTCTGTGATGTATTCCCGACTCGGGAAAAATGTCCAACCGCTACTATCTCTGCCCCTCACTACCGAGAATCACCTTGATGATCTCTACAGCTGCTCTGTGCTACTCACTTGAGAAATCAATCTCTAGACTCTCTTCGACGTGTTTTCAAAATTTGGCATCGAGCCTTCTCTTATAACCTTCTCATTGAGAAATCTACAGCCTGGATTAAAACATAATCAAGGGCTAAGGTTAATTTGACTTGATCTTCTTATGTTTCTAGAATATTCACATCCTGTTTTATTAATATACTTTAATTATGTTAATTACCTAAGTTTACAATTATGCTTCCATCAAAAATAATTAATTATTTTAATAAAACCTCATTCGGGTGGAATTTCCCAAAACACTTTCTGGGTATTTTGGAATACATGTGTCTAAGCCTCCCTACAAAATTTAAGACTTATAGAACATCCGATGCTACTAGAAATCAATAGGTTGTCCACTGAGCTCTTGGTAACAGATTCCATTGAAATGTTGGTACGCATGTCACATCATGGTTTCTATGGCTGTGAGACAAATACCGGTGATGACACTAGAATTATTGTTGATCTCCTTCATGAGTTCTTGGCCAAGGTATTTTCATTTCCACATATTGAAAAAACCTAGAAATTGGCAAATATGCATGATGATTCTCCTTTTATCCAAAGTGAAAATGTTGCACATTAAGACTATATTTAGCTAAAAATATACTACTAATATAGTTTCAAAACCAGGAAATACAGATTCAAAACCAGGAAATGTAGACATCACAGATTGCATAAAAAAATCCCGATCCTTGTAGAAATGGCATATTTTCTTCCCCTTTTCTTTCGATGTTACTGTAATAGAGTTTCCCAACAAAATCGACGAGAATCTAGAAAATGTGAGGGGAAGGATAGTAGGCCAACTATAAAAATTCCACTTATTGACTGAATCTCAAACAAATATTGTTTTTAGTACTTATTAATTGACAAGATATTTAACACAATCAAACAATCTGAAATTTCAATATAACATTTAATATCAACATTAACACAACAAACACACGTGCATTATCTGAAGTATCAGATGATACAAGACTTAAAACATATTTTGAATATGGACGAGATCTAGAAGATTGTCTTAGAATGGGAGACCTAGATAAAAACGAGTAAGAATAAAAGTCATCATGATACCACCTCTCATATGGAGAATATGACCTTCATGAGCAACAAAAAAATAAGAAAATGTTTGAAATCATTTCTTTAGCACAAAATGAAATCCATGATAAAAGCTCAATTTTTTTGAAATCGACCCTATAATTTATCTCCATGTCATGGTAAATGTTGTCCCAAATGAAACACACGAAAAAATAAGTTATATTAATTAAATTATACCTCGAAAACATCTTCTTGAAGAGATTGATCGATCACGAGACCAAGAACAAGAATGCAAATGTGATTGTTCTGTAAAATCAATGAACTAACTAGCAAAATAATCTTTGATAAATGAGCTTTAAGGAACCAATATTCATCAATTGCAGCACTGGGAAAAAGGCAATGTGAGGGTTTTAAATTTCCAAGGGGAAGGATAACCCTCATGTAGTTGCACCCACTCCATAAACATGTCAAAAAAAATACAGAAGTTAGCATCCAAAATAAAATCATGCGGGAATATAAAGCCATGGCATCCAACTCGAGAAAAATAAGCCAAAAGAGGGTTCAAATTAGATACTTGTGACGAAAAAGAGAATGACTGATCCTGCCACACTTAACCTACGAACCAAGCAGACAAGGAAATTAATGAATTAACCAGTGAAACAATACATGAAAAACTGATATGAATGGAGTATGTTAGTGTTGCTGTGCTAATTATTCATTCAGACTATACATTCATTGTATTATGTGTGCTTAAGAGGTCAAGGTTTCTTGCAAATTATCAAGTCTCATGTGTGTTTTTCATGTCAATTTAGTAAGAAATTTAATGTAAAAACAAGAGATGAAAAACAACAAATAAAGTATAGAATACAACCATACATAATATTAACGTAGGTATTTGATGAAGGAGTTCACCCCTCCTGAGCTACATCTCCTTGGTCCAGCTTCCATGGTTTGGGCCTCTATATTATGCTAAAATTGTCAAATTGACCTGTTTAAAATGCTCCTTTGCTCCTGTAACCTACTCCAATGAGTCCATAATCGCTTAAAATGGCTAGCTAGCCTCTTTCTGAGCCTGAATTGGTCGAAAATTGTGCTTCTTAAAATTTTCCCTAGAAAACCACCTCTAAATTTGGAAAACTGGAGTTAACTGCAGTCAAATTGACACTTCTGCCATTTTAGGCAGACTTTGCCAATTAGTGCGCAATTAATTTTTAAGTGGAGTTAACGCGCTAATTTCGCACTTAAATAATCCACATTAAAGCTTTGGATTAGCGCTAATGATATAATTAAGGTTTAACAAACATGGTTTAGGGTTAATTAACCTGCATTAAATCCACACTTATCCATTTCCCCATTGGTGGTCATAGCTCTGAGGCTGCATGGAGCAGCGCTGGCCCCCTTTTTCTTCCGCCATGTTACAATGCAAAGGCTAAATAGAGGCCGCAACCATATTCTATTAAGACTCATGGCTGTCGTATAGTGGTGAAGCATGTGCGTAGTGTGGCGGAGGTTGCGGGGTCAAGCCCTTAACTCTTCCCGACCTTCACCATATAATTTTTACACCAACATATAATCCAACAGGGGTGGCACGTGGCGGCCCTGGGCTGCACCACCTGTCCTCACCTGGTTGGTCATTCAACCTCCAATGAAACTTTGACAACGAACCCAAAATTTCAATCAACCACCAGTTGACACTTGTCAGCTCCTCATTCAACCAGAGAAAAAGAGAAATTGACCAAAATGTGACCCTACACAGTCAACTACCACATAAGCAATATGGACTACTAACTTGGCATCTTACTATTTTTTTTTAAATTTACCTCTTTGGCAAATCAGGCAAAAGTCATTTCCGGGAACATATGGCAACCATTTTTCATGAAACGAAGTGTGCCAGATTCAGAATGATGAGAACTACGTGGTCATTCAGGTTCTGAACCAATATGAGCACTTTTATTATTAAGCATAAAAATGAGCCCCCTGATCATTCCTCCTCACTGGAAGCTTTTGGACCCCAAAAGGTCATATTCAGTTGTTGAACATGTGAGGACACGGTTCCCTCACCTTCCCAATTTTAATCCATTTGGCCTTTGATGGATTTGTTCCTTTAAGCCCCACTCGAAGATAGTTGACACTTCCCCTTGTTGATGTCCTTGTCCTCCTGTCAAATATGATGTCTTTTTGTAGCTCAACAAAGAAATCTGGAGAAAAATCTTCAATAGATGGCAATTGAACATTCTCTCCTTGATCTTCAATCAAAGGAGGCTCATACAATCTCAATTTTTTAACATTAACAACTGAATAAATTTGCGTGTATGAAGGAAAATCAAGCTTGAAGGCATTGTTACCAATCTTTTCCAGAATTTTGAAAGGACCATAACGAATTGGTTTCAATTTTTTACCTTCTCCTTGTAGTCTTTCCTTGGTAATGTGAAGCCAAACTTCATCACCAACTTGAAACTTATGATCCACCCGATGTTTGTCATGCCTCACCTTGTACTTGCCTTGAATTTTCTCTAGTTTCTCTTGCACTGTTTGATGAATCAACTAAATTTTCTCAATGAATTTATTTGCTTTATCTATGTCGCTATGTCCATCAATATCTACATCTTTCCCAAAGATGAAATCCAATGGTGACTTTGGCAGATAACCAAGACATGCCTCAAATGGAGATGTTTGAGTAGAAGAATGTTTGGCATAGTTGTAAGCATGCTGAATGTAATGTAACTGTTCATCCCACAAATTAAGATGTTTGTTGCAATATCCTCTACGAAGATGAATTATTGTTCTATTAACCACCTCGGTCTGACTAGCTATTTGTGGATGAAAGGTTGTACTCTTCTTCAACTTAGTGCCCATCAAGTCCCAAAAACTTGACCAAAAATTCCCAACAAACCAACAATCTCAATCACTTACAATAGATGTAGGCAACCCAAAATGAACCCATACATTTTGAAAGAAAATTGTTTGTTCAATTGTAACTTGCTTTTTACATGGCATCAAAATACACATTTTGTTGAACTTATCCACAAATACAAACAAATAATCATGACCTCTTTTTGAAAAAGGAAGACCTCCTACAAAATCCATTGAAATAATCTCCCATGGACGTGAAGGAACCAGAAGTGGTATGTACAATCCTAGCTTCCTATTACTAATCTTACTGACTACACATAAAGAAAAACCTTTAATAAAATGTGACACACTTTCAAGCATACGAGGCCAATAACAATACCTCTGAAGACTTGCCATTGTTTTTCTTACACCAAAATGTCCCACAATAAGAGAAGTGTGTGCTTCCCTTATGACATTCACTCTCTCACCTCGTGGAATAAAAATATTGCACAAATGATACAACAAGTTATTATGAACATAATAATCTAATTCCTCAACTTGGCGACCTTGACTCAATATTGCATAAACATCTTGAAATTCATTTTCAAATGCATATTGTTCAATGTAACTTTCATGTAAAACATAAGTATTATTGAGTAAAGTAGCTTCATTTATAATAGGCCTAGAAAGTATATCAACAACCTTGTTGATATACCTTTCTTATACCTGATAACCAAGTGGAATTGTTGCAAGAATCCCATCCATCGAAAGTTCCTTGGCTAATGCAATTTGGTTTGTGATTGTAAGTATCGTAACGGTTGGAAATCGGTGTGAATGATGGTTTCCTTTCCCATCAAATAATGTTTCCATTTCTTCACATTTTGTACCAACTCATACAACTCCTTGTCATATGTAGGATAATTTATCACTGCACCATTAAACATTTCTGAATGAAATGAAATAGGCTTACCATGTTGTAAGAGGACTGTGTCCATGGCATAGTCACATGCATCTGTCTGAGTCTCAAAGGGTTGTCTCAAGTCCAATAATGATAATATTAGAGCTGAACTGATCTTTTGTTTCAAAGCATCAAATTATTGTTTATGATTGCCTCCCCACTAGAAGACTCTCTTCACACTTGTCAATGCATGTAACAGGCTGCAATAGAGGAAAAATTAGCAATGAATTTCCTCCAATATTGTGCTGCTCCTAGAAAACTTCTTACCTCCATGACTGACTTGGGTGTAGGCCAATTCACAATTACCTCAACTTTATAGGGGTCTATCTTCAGCTCACCTCCTCCAACAATGTGTCCCAAATACAGTAAAGAAGTTTTTCCAAATTCACACTCCGACATCTTTGAAAGCAATTTCTCGTTTCTCAAGAAATCAAGCACCTTGTTCACATGCATTACATGTTCTTCTCATGATTTTCTAAATATCAAAATATCATCTAAGTAGACAATGAAAAAATAATCTAGAAATTGTCTTAATACATCATTCATAACTCTCATGAAATTAGCTAGAGAATTACAAAGACTGAAAGGAATAACAAGCCACTCAAACAATCCTTGTTTAGTTTTAAATGTGGTCTTCCATATGTCCTCTTCAACTATTCTAACTTTATGATAACCACTTCTTAAATCTAACTTAGTGAAATATTTTACATACCTCAATTGATCAAGCAAACCATAAATCCATGGGAGCGGATAACGATTCTTTATCGTGATTTTGTTGAGTGCTTGGAAATCCACACACATGCGCCATGTACCATCCTTCTTGGGTACCAATACAATCGGTGAACCACATGGCAAGGTAGATGGATGAATGATACATTTTTTCAACAGTTCTTGGATTTGCTTCTTGATTTTTTCACTTTCCATTATTGACATGCAATACATGCCAATGTTAGGGAGTGTAACATCCTGCTGCAGGTGTATCTCATGTTGGATTCCCCTCTTGGGAGGTAACCCCTTTGGCTCTTGAAACATCTCACCATGCTGACTTACCACTTCAAACAAATAATATTTTAATCTACCATCAAAACCTTCAAAAGATTCAAAATTATTATCATTCTTTTGTTTGATCATAAGAAGCACAAAGTTTTTTCTTGATTTTACTAGTCTCTTTATTTGCCTAGCATTAACCAAAGAGAGGTTTAGCTTTTTGCGATGATCTCTCACAATATATTCCACCCCATCTTTGAACAAGTGGTAATTTTTCTCATGGTGATAGAAAAATTCTTTCCTGTCATAGAGATAGGGGCTACCCAAAACAATTCCATATATGTCAAGCGGTATAACATCTAACTCAACTTCATCAATAAAATTTGTGGTAATTGCAAATGGGAAAATGCATTTTCTTGTAACTTGTAGGTTTGTATCTTTGGTTATCCAACCCAATGGGTATGGATTATGATGAGGTAAGGTTTCAAGATTCAAATTCTTGACTAAGTATTCATAGATTAAGTTTTCTTGAGACCCACTATCAAATAATGTGTCAATTTTTGTATGTTTTGAGATCACTCTTACATGAAACAACTCTATTCTTGCTTCTTCATTTGGAGTGTTATTGTGACAATTTGAGGAACTAGTACTTGCTATGGATTATTTTCCCCTTGTGACCATGGCTGCAATTTTTAGTCTCATCTCCTGAATCAGATCCAAGATCCTGTTGTGTGGTAGCATTTGTCTTTTGTTTCCCCTTATTGTTGAATTTTTTAGGCCTCAATTCTGGATGAAGTTTCCAACGGTGGACTTCATCATGACCCTCTTTGGAATAATGAGCGCATGTGGTTTTCTCCCCTTCTTTCTTAATGTATGCTTTCTTCTTTTGTTTACCCTTGAAACCCTTTATTTTTTCACCACCCTTGAATGGTTTCTTTTTACCCTCATCTTGTACATTTTTCCCTCTTGTCTCAAGGTGTGTAGCTTGCACACGTACCTCATCTAAACTAGTGGGATTAAACATGAGGATGTTATGTTTCAGGTAACTATGTAATCCACCTATGTACTTCAGAAAATTTTCTTGGCTATGCAAATCAATTCCTAACATAAGAGCTCTTCTCCCAAACTCATGAGTATAATATTTCACACTTTGACCTTTCAATTGTCTAAAATTTTTCCAAATCATAATAGATTTTTTCATGTAAGCTAGAGGATATAATTGAATTTTGATGGCAACAATAAAATTTGACCAATACATTGAGATATTACCATGTTTCTTAATCTCCTCTTTGTCTTTGCTTCCCACCATACAAGTGTTGATCCCTCCATCCTCAAGGAAGCCAGTTGAATCTTTCTATCATCTTCTTGAAGGTTATAATTCTACAATAAACCTATAATTGATGAATCCAATTATCCTGCTTCTCTGCATTCACTTCGCCATTATACATTGGAAGCTCAAACCTAACATCAAGTTTGAGAAAAGGTTATTTACCAGCTCCTTTGGAAGTATGTGTATGAACAAATGGAAGATTTATGGTAGTGGAAGGTGAAGATGGTGGTGAGGATGATGGTGGAGTGGATGGTGGCTTCTTGACCTCTCTATTGCCTCCTCCTCCTGGAGAACCCTCTCCTCTTGGAGGCCTTGAACTCTCTCCTTGCATCCTTGCATTCCTTTCCTCATAGAGGACTTTGACCATCTTAGTCATATCAAAGAATGCCTTCCTGAATGCTCTCTCATCTTCTGTAATGATAGGTTCTCCTTCATGAGACATGCTCACTGAAGACTCAACTTGAACTTGAGGATGTGTTGGTTTTGAAGACTTTGGAAACCTTGCCCTTCTTCCTCTTGACCCAACTGCAGGGCTCTCAACTAGCTTCCTTTCTCCTCTTTTGAGTTTTAACCGTGTAAGCATGAGACAAACTTGCAAACAATTAGATCCCTTCTTGCACAACAAAACCTAATGAAGTTGATTGGCTCTAATACCAAAAATGATCTGAATGGAGTATGTTAGTGTTTTTGTGCTAATTACTCATTCGGATTACACATTCAATGTCTTATGTGTGCTTAAGAGGTCAAGGTTTCTTGAAAATTATCAAGTCTCATGTGTGTTTTTCATGTCAATTTAGTGAGAAATTTAACATAAAAACAAGATCTGAACAATAGAAAATAAAGGAAAGAATACAACCATACATAACATTAACATAAGTATTTGATGAAGGAGTTCACCCCTCCTAGGCTATATCTCCTTGGTCTAACTTCTATGGGTTGGGCCTCTATATTATGCTCAAATTGTCAAATTGACCTGTTTACAATGCTCCTTTGCTCATGTAACCTACTCCAATGAGTCGGGAATGGCTCGAAATGGTAGCTAGCCTCTTTCTGAGCTTGAATTGGTCAAAAATTGCAAAATTTATGGATTCTTGAAATTTTCCCTAGAAGACCTCCGTTAAATTTGGCAAACTGGAGTTAACTACAGTCAATTTGTTACTTCTACTGTTTTAGTAGGACTCCGCCAATTAGTGCGCAATGAGTTTTTAAGTGGAGTTAATGCGCTAATTAAGCGTTCTTAACGCACTAATTCCACACTTAAATAAATCCGCAATAAAGCTTTGGATTAGCATTAATGATATAATTAAGGTTTAACAAACATGGTTTAGGGTTAATTAAGCCGCATTAAATCCATGCTTATCTGTTTCCCCACCGGTGGTCATATCTCTGAGGTCTCATGGAGTGGGACTGGCCCCCCTTTTCTTCTTCCATGTTACAATGCAAAGACTATTTAGAAGCTACAACCATAGTCTATAAAGACTCATGGTTGTGGTATAGTAGTTAAGTATGCGCGTAGTGTAGGGGAGGTCACGGGGTCGAGCCCCGACCTCCGCCCGACCTTCATGATATAATTTTTACACCAACATATAACCCAATAGGGGGGGGTGATCTGAAAGGAGTGTCTTAGTTATATTTTGCTAAGTGTCCTTCCAGTTAAATAAACATGTACAAATTGTCTCCATAAGTTTGCTTAAGGTATGAGAGTTTTAACCATGATGTAATAATCCCAAATGGGGAAGCAGCAATATATGAGAATAATAATGGAAAGAACAGTGAATAAATCATCACATTATGATATGAGGTAAATGTACATCCATATTATTAAACATATCAGAAAATAATAGGCACAAGATCTTGAGGATCAATTCACTCAAGCAATACAAAACAAGCCTCTATAAGCAAAATATGCCATAACATGAGAAATAGCTGCCATACAAATTCCCTTGAGCTAAGACAACGTAGTTTTAGGGCATAAACTGCTGCATAAATATAGATCAATGTAGATCTTCTGATATATAGCTCAAATAATGCTAGGAGTGAATATCTAGAATCCTAGACACCTTTCCTAGATAACCCGAGAAGGGTTTTCGGAAATACACCCAAATACAAATGGCGATATACAACCCTAGGACTGAAGAGTCATTGAAAACTAAAGCTCATGAAAATATATGGCTGAAATAATGTAGATGTGATGTAGATCTCCTCAAAGGTCTCCTCCAATGAAAGGTTGAACCCTTCAACCACAAGAAAACACTCTAAAAGAGCCACTAGATCCCTTACTGAAGTTGCCCTCCAAAATAAGGAAATTCCCAGCTGAAACTATGCTGTAAATGATGGGGATAAGTTGGCCTGGTGCCAAATATCTGAAATGTGCCCAAGAACCCTCCTTGCTGATCTCCCAAGAGAAGGAATCCTTCCTCCTATGAAAAACTAGCTCAAAAAGTGGGTTTCTCAACCCTCCACTGCAACACCCTGCAACACAACAAAATATTCTGTAGAAACTGCATTGTAGCTGAAGTTGAAGCTTGGCCAGAATGCCAGATATGTGGAATGATAGATGAGGACTCTCCTAAGAGGCCTCTCAAGGAAAGAGGTGAAATTCCTAAACAAGAATACCCTGTTCTAAACAACACCAACAATCTTAGCTAAACAACTGAAGAGAGAAAAATTCTAAACAGATATATCAAAATAAAATTCATAAGCTAACCCCATATGGCTGCCATCCTCTTTCTTATAAAAAATGTGAGCCTTCTCACCTTGGTTCCCACTCATTAGGGTTTCCACCATCATACAATAAATATCCCTCCAAAACTGCGTTGTCCCATCATTAATGCCACTCCTCCATAAAAACGTTGTTTGATGTGGTCAAAGTTGACCTCTTCAACCTGCTCCAACTCCTTTTCACACCTAAGGGTCTTCAATCCAGCTTTTATATAGCTATCAAAACTAATCCACATTCATATTGAGCTATCTTTATTGATGATCCACTCCTCCCATATTAGTGTTGTTGACTTGGTCAAACTTGACTTTGACCACATGCATTAGCCCTTGTTCACACATGAAGGTGTTAGATCCAGTTATTATCATGATCCATTTTCACATCAAGAGGGATTTTATGCCTATTTAAGATATGTATGGGCCTCCTTACCCATTTTTTCATCTAACTAGGTGCTAAGAGCAAAATTAATATTCCTATTAGCTGCATGCTAATTTAGGAATATTACAGTCCTCCCCTCCCAAATGTTGCTTGTCCTCAAGAAACTGCAAGGATAGAACTGAAGAGCCTCCTCTCCTCGTCCTGTAGCATCCTCATATGATAAAATCTTCCAAGGAACAAGATGTTGTCTCATCAATACATCTCCAAGTTGGCCTCCCAAGTATGCAAGTTAGCTTTTGGTGACCATCCCAAATAGCTATCATCATGTAGAAGTAAAAAACCCATGGAGACAACAATGTGCTGTCTAGAGGCTTTCTTGAGGCATGAGATCTGATATATGTTGGGAACTATCATCCCCATGTGAATCTCCCATTCCCAAGCTATCATCCATACAAAATGAGCCACCCTCCAAAATGGTAACTCATGAAAAATCCCCTCCACCTTTGTCTCCTGCAATGTAGGTGGGTTGCATAACTGAACATGGTAAAAAAAATAGCCTACCCCATGCTGTCTCTCTCTCCACTTATGATAAGTGTAGAGTAGCTGCTGATTTTGGGCTGCAACAATGTTGCCCTCAAGAGGCAAGAAGAGGACTGGATCTTCAAAGATCATGAATCATGTTGGCCCATGTTGGGAAAAATACTGAGCGGGGGGGGGGGGTGAATCAGTATTTACTGCATATTCAATTTTTTTTACTTTTCTTTACTTCAAAACCCATATGCTACTTTTCTGAAGCCAACTAGCGTATGCACACGGATATCCTTCATAAAACTCGCGTATACACAGAGATCTAATTATGCCATTAATTCTTTACTTATATCATTCCATCATTCATTCATTAGATGTTCTATAAACAGTAAACATGTGCAGTAAGAACAGAATAAACCATCACACATAAGCATCACACATGAACACCAGAATTTTAGGTGGAAACCCAAGTCGGGAGAAAACCACTGCTGCAGTTGCTCAGCCTTCAATATTTTATTATAGAGAAAACATCTTACAACATATGTGCTGGCGCAGACTTGACCAGCACGCAGGCACCCACCTGCGCTCGTTTACCAGCCTCTCCTGGAAGGGAGCTCTAACCCCCTGACTCGTTTACCAGCCTCTCCTGGAAGGGAGCTACGACCCCCTGCTCTCGTTTACCAGCCTCACCTGGAAGGGAGCTACAACCCCCCGACTGAAGGCTACAACCCTCAGCACCTCTATGGACCACGTTTCATCAATTTTCACACTGGATCCAAACAACTTCAATAGAGCACAACTTGCAGGCCACGTTTCATCATATTTTCAGACTGGACCCACTCCACATATTTAAGCTCAATCATACAACCAACTCCGATACTGCATAACTCGTAACCTGTAGAATACAGATAGCAAGAATACGTAAATTTAACAGCAATCGACATACGCGGTTTTATGTGCATGAACTGCGTATATACACGACTGTGTTTCAGAAACCCGCGTATCCAATACCATCTTCTATATTTTAACCAGATCCGATCCTCGTGGGAAAAAGACAGTTGTTCAACTTTTCTCGAGATATTGAATGCTCCCCTGGATCGCGCGTATAGATAGAACAGCAGTAGTTGTGTCTTCAAGCGTCATCCAACGGTTGTAGCATAAGCACATTAGTAACCAAGCCTTCGTATTCTTTGCAGCATCAATACAATATTTCCAAGAGAGATTATCATACCGTAACAACATCTTCAAATATGTGTCAAGTAATCATCCATGTGGTCCAATATCATGAAGATCTTCAAGATTTAACATGAAGTAACATATGTATGGAAAAGATCTCAACCATAGTAACAAACTCTACATGTTCTATTCTTATCTCTGAATCATAAGACTTCCAATTCATTCATGTGTGAGCACAAAAGATACTTTTCAGCTAACAAGGCTCAAAATCTCATCATAATAAACAATGTACCAAGTCATCATCATTTAAGCATGAGTATCACAATAACCAAATAATAAGCAGTCATAGTGCCAACAATGCAATCATTAGCATTCAACCTACTGCTCCCCCTGAACCAGTGCTCCTCCTTAACTTGTGCAACCTGAATACTTTCATCAGCAAGTCATCAGCAACAATATCTGCATGAACTGTCCTTATCTCCGAGTTATAAGACTTTCATCTCAGCAACTAATACTCTTCATCAAAAGCAAACAGGACTCATCCATAATCTTCAACATAATAAACCAAGTATCATCTCATCATAATTTAGAACTGAGAAACTAAGCTGATACTGAGTCAATAGTACAGTTATTAACAGTTAGATTGATGCTCCCCCTGAACCTCTGCGCCTGATCTTCAGCTGTCATCCCAATTCTTTTATCATAAATGCATACGCGACTGTGTCTGCTGGAACTCGCATGTATACGTGACTTTTGTTCATAGAACCCGCGTATGGAAAGTGAAGCATAGAAATTTTTCACATTCCTTCATCTCCCCCTAGACTTGTACTTCCTGTACCTATCTTCTTCATATCAGATGCTCTGTCAGAAATACATATAACCAGAAAAATCAAATTCAACCATGAGAGTCATCATACATTGCTCTCCTTGTGATGATACATCCCCATAATGTATCTCACATTACTTCTGCAGTCATTCAGAGAAGTGAGCTTCAAAAGCGGATGACTGCAGTAGGTTCAAAATTCCCTACATTTCTGACTGGTCCTCCATCTTTTTCCAGATTTGTTTGAACTTCCTAACTGTGTGCTGAAAATTGTCCACTTTCTTAGATCTGTTCAACTTGCATTCCTTTTCTACATGTCCATACTTGTTACAAGCATAACATCTCATGTGGCCAGAGAAATAAGCATAAGAATCATATTGAGTATTTCTAATCTTTCCTCCCTTACAATCACCGCTTTATGTCCATACTTGTTGGCATGAAACAATATCCTTTGAAGAAACCAGAGTACCTTTCTATGTAGGAACTGTTGATTTGAGGCTGAAATGATCTGCTTCTGCAATTTGCTACAACATGCCCATAATTATGACATTTAAAGCATTCAACATCATTGACTGATCTCCTTTGAGATTTCATCATTGTTGGTTGACCGTTTGTCTCTTTCAACACTTCAGGTTTCGCATTGACACCCTCTGAATTTTTTGCACTTCCTTGTGAGCCAGATTCTCCTTTAATAGTTTCATGGAAACCAAGACCAAGTTTGATAGTAGGAGACCTTTGATTACTCAGAATATTGTCCAAAATATTAGTACTATCATGAAACCTCAAAATTTTAACCTTTTCTTCTAATTTACCTTTGAGAATGTTTACCTCAACTTCCAAGGCTTGACATTGCTTTGTTATGCTTTCTTCTTTCCGTCTTCCATCTTCTACTTGATCCTTCAGATTTAGAATCTCTTCTTTCAACCAATTTTTGTTTTCTTCACATGTTTGTTGCAGCTCTTCATTCTTCTTATTTGATTTTTCCAGATCTTCTTTGAGAGAGGTGATTTCTGCTTCAAGGCCTTCCTTTTCAAAGGGTTCTAGAGGTTTACTTGATGCTTCAAGATCTGCTTGTAGAGAGATGATTGTAGCTTCAAGTCCTTCATTCTTCTTGCGTGATTCTTCGAGATCTGCATTTTGATCGTTGATTTCTGCTTCTAGTCCTTTAATTCGATTGGATGCATAAGTATGAAACCTTTGATACTTGTCCACCTGTCCATTCAGTATTTCTATTTGTTCTTTCATTTGAAAGATCATCTCTTTGTAGATAGTTTCTTGCTTCTTAGATGAACTTTGTAGTTCTTCAACTTTAATCTTGAGAGCTTCTTCTAGATCCACAACTTTACTTTCATTATCTTCACTATTGTTTGCACAAAGAAGATTATTACAAGGACCCCAATCACTACCTGATTCATCTTCTTCAATTTCTGCTATACATGATTTCTGAGGTATCTCCTTTCCTTGAGTAGCCTTCTTCTTTTGCTTCTTTGCCATGAGCACTTGTAGAGCTTGGTCAGAATCTTCTTCATCTTCACTGGACACTTCATCATCATCTTCATTTGCATAATAACTCTTCCTCTTTTCAAATTGTTTTCCTTTACCATGGTTTTCTTTATAAGGACATTTAGCAACATAGTGACCAACTTTTCCACACTCAAAACATTTGAAGGGAAGCTTACCTTTGAATCTTCTAGTACCAAGTTGGAGCTTTCTCACGAAATTCGCTTCTTCTTCTTCAGATATATAGCTGGAATCTTTGACAACTTCCTTTTCTTTTTCTTTTACAGATACCTTAAAAGCAGCTTCTCTGACTTGAGAAGGGCCTCCTTGCCTCATTTCAAAAGCAGTCAGAATATCATGCAATTGAACAATAGTAAGAGTTTGCAGATCTTGCCTTTCTTCAATAGCTGAACCTTTAGAGTCAAATTTTGAAGTCAAGGATCTTAAGACCTTTTCCACCAGAGTAGTATCGCTTATGGTTTCACCCAAATTTCTCATTCGATTACCTAAATCATCCGTATAAGAAGAAAGGAGAAATACCTCTCATCACTACGCATCTTCAAATTTTCATTCAATTCTGCGAGTTTGGAGTTTTGCACTTTTTTACCTTTGTGTCTCCTTCATAGCTCGTAATGATTTTGTCCCATATTTCTTTGGTCGAATGTAGTCGCATCACTTTAGCACTGTTCGTACATGCTACCTAATAAGACATTCACTGCTTTGGCATTGATTTCATACTTCTTCCTTTCAGCTGCATCAGTAGGAATACTTGCCAGATATTGATAGCCTTCTTCCACGATTTCCCATACATCTGCACCAAGACGTTGCAGATATGCTTTTGTTTGTACCTTCCAGAATATCAGATTGCTTCCATTGAATAGAGGTGGCTTTAGAGACATTACTCCTTCAAGACTTCCCATTGCGACGGATCTCCTTCAAGCGATCAAGCTTCTACAGAAGAACCTCCTCTAATACCAATTGTTGAGGAAAATACTGAGAGGGGGGGGGGGTGAATCAGTATTTACTGCATATTCAAAACTTTTTACTTTTCTTTACTTCAAAACCCATACGCTACTTTGCTAAAGCCAACTAGCGTATACACGCGGATATCCTTCATTAAACTCGCGTATACACAGAGATCTAATTATGCCATTCATTCTTTACTTATATCATTCCATCATTCATTCATTAGATGTTCTATAAACTATAAACATGTGCAGTAAGAATAGAATAAACCATCACACATAAGCATCACACATGAACACCAGGATTTTAGGTGGAAACCCAAGTCTAGAGAAAAACCACCGCTTGCTTGCTCACCTTCAATATTTTAATATAGAGAAAACATCTTACAACATATGTGCTGGTGCGTAATCCTACCGCACGTTGTGCACCCACTCGCGCTGCTTACTTTCTACCTCTTTTTGGAAGGGAGCTCCAACCCCCCGACTCGTTTACCAGCCTCTCCTGGAAGGGAGCTACGACCCCCTGATCTCGTTTACCAGCCTCTCCTGGAAGGGAGCTACAACCCCCTGACTGAAGGCTACAACCCTCAGCACCTCTATGGACCACGTTTCATTAATTTTCACACTGGATCCAAAGCTTCCTTTAGAACACAACTTGCAGACCACGTTTCATCATATTTTCAGACTGGACCCACTCCACATATTTAAGCTCAATCATACAATCAAACTGATACAGACAACTCAGAATTGTAGAATACAGATAGCAGTAACACAGCAGAACAGATCAGACATTTCATACCCCATGCTTCAGCAAAACCCTAGTTTGCATACGCGCTTACCTTTCACTGATGTCGCGTATATACGCGCTTCCGTTCACATAAACCAGCGTATACTTCTGTACATATTATAGAGCTAATTTCAATTGCGCATACGTGCTTTCTCTTCAGCGAAGCTGCGTATATACGTGCTTCTTCTGTGGCAAACAAGCGTATGGTTCTTCAAACATTTAGGTCATTGCAATTCTTCAGAACAGATACATCACACAGATTTATACCCTTTACTTCAGACAGAAGTTCGCCTCATCTCAGATCATTCCATAAACAGATCTAGCAAATACAAGTACATTTCAGATCTAGATCCCCTTCTTCATCATTGGTGCATCATGCATTCAGATCTATCATTCAACTGTAACCCTTTCCATTCAGATATAATTCAAAGAGAAGTATTCATTCAAGCTCAGACATCTTGCACCCACACTCATGATTTGCACAATGAATTTCTTCTCTTGATATAGGTTTACCCTTTTTCAATACCATGAGCCAAAACCACATTACTTGCGATGGTATTCCTGGATGGGGTCATTTAGACGAATCATTACCCAATACAATGGGTCAATACCATGGTGGTTACCCCTGGTTTTGCACTTTATGAGCGCTTTTTTCCCATACGCGACTTGGCACGTTGTTTCCCGCGTGCATACGCGACTTCTCCTAGACAGATCCGCGTATGCCTTGAGAGATACTCTTTTCACCATAGATTTAGCACATGCTGAATTTTCCTTTCTTCATTGCCTTCTGTACTTACTGTAGATACATCAGATTTAGTTCATCAAGACATATTCTATCAAGCACAACTTCATCAAGTAAGTTGCCATCATCTTCATCAAGTGGGTTGCCATTCGAGGACAACACTCAGCATCATATTGCTAACAAACATCATTTCATATTAGATTTATATCATTTACCAAGTCCATCAGGTCAAGAATAACTTCATCAGGTGGTTTACCATCAAGGACAACACATGTCAACAATCTCATGTCTTCATCTTCATTCAGTGGGTTGACATCAAGGACAACACTCTGCATCATATTGCCAACAATCTCCCCCTTTGAACTTGATGGCAACCACGATGGTGTTTGATCACCACAACGAGATGGGTACATTAAGACTACAATGACACCATGTCACTCTCTCCATTTTTGACACCATTCTTTCTCTTCATTCAAACACCATGTCACTCTCCCCCTTTGACATCAAGGGCAAAGGGCGGATCAAAACCAACACACTCTCCCCTTTTTCTCCTCATGTAGAAGAAGCGTTCTGCAGATCTGATGATACCATGACCAAGCTCCCCCTGAGTTCATGCTGAATCTTCAAAACATATTTTCCAATGAAGTACATGACCCTATGACTTTCCTATCACTAATGACTCATACTTACATCAAAGATCCATCCAAGTGAATTTACATAAGAGACTCAAGTACCCAACCAAGTGGGTTTACAAAATTTGACTCAGCTACCCAACCAAGTGGGTTTACAAATTTGACAAGTCCTTTACATGACTAAATATTACAATTTTACATCATGGGTCTCAACAAGACTTTTTCACCAAATTACAAAAATGACCATTTAAGACCAACACCTAGAAAGTCCTCAAGAAAGAGAACATTTTTCAGAATCAACATAATGCCAACAGTGCATTATACTCAGCAACGCTAATGCTCCCCCTGAATCTGTGCATCCAAGAATCCTTTTTCATATGACTAAGGCTCCCCCTTAGTTTGTGCATCCTGAACACTTTTACCAACAAATCATCAAGGCATCTTTATCAAAACATGAGAAATAGAATTATGAGAACTGAAACACCACGAGAGATACCAAACAGTATCAAAGATACCAAACAGCACTGCAGCTGTGCTGAAGAGAGCTGACTCCAAATAGAAATTTGTCAGCAATCAGACATACGCGGTTTTCTGTGCATGAACTCGCGTATATACGCGACTGTGTTTTAGGAAATCCGCGTATCCAATGCCATCTTCTAAATTTTAACCATATGAGTCCTGCGTGGAAAAATAAAGTGTTCGACTTCTTTACGAGATATTTGAATGTCACAGATGTTCTGAGATAGATAGAGCAGAGTGTAGTTGTGTCTTCAAGCGTCATCCAATGGTTGTAGCATAAGCACATTAGTAACCGAAGCCTTCGGATTCTTTGTGACATCAATCTGATCTTTCCAAGAGATATTATCATACCAGAACAACATCTTCAAATATGTGTCAATCATCCATGTGGTCCAATATCACCATGATTTTTAAGATTTAACATGAAGTAACATATGTATGGAAAATATCTCAACAAACTCTACATGTTCTATTCTTATCTCTGAATCATTAGACTTCCAATTCATCCATGTGTGAGCACAAAAGATACTTTTCAGCAAACAAGGCTCAAAATCTCATCATAATAAACCATGTACCAAGTCATCATCATTTAAGCATGAGAATCACAATAACCAAATAATAAGAAGTCATAGTGCCAACAATGCAATCATTAGCATTCAACCTGCTGCTCCCCCTGAACCAGTGCTCCTCCTTAACTTGTGCAACCTGAATACGTTCATCAGCGAGTCATCAGCAACAATCTCTGCATGAACTGTCCTTATCTCCGAATTATAAGACTTTCATCTCAGCAATGAATACTCTTCATCAGGACTCATCCATAATCTTCAACATAAGAAACTAAGTATCATATCATCATAATTTAGAACTAAGAAACTAAGCTGATATTGAGTCAATAATACAGTTATTAATAGTCAGACTGATGCTCCCCCTGAACCTCTGCTCCAGATCTTGTTGTCATCCGTTCTGACACCATAAATGCATACGCGGCTTGTGTCTGTTGGAACTCGCATGTATACGCGACTTTTGTTCACATCTAACTTGCCGCGTATGGAAAGTGAAGCATAGAAATTTTTCACATTCCTTCATCTCCCCCGGACTTGTACTTCTGTGCACATGTTAATATGGATATATACTGTCGAGAAATACATATAACGAGAGAAAAAATCAAATCAACCATGAGAGACATCATACATTGCTCCCCCTGTGACGATACATTACTAAATCTCATAATGTATCCCACATCATTCCTGCAGTCAATCAGATAAGTAAGCTTCAGAAGCGGATGACTGCAGTAGGGTCAGAATTCCCTACGTTTCTGATTGGTCTTCCTTCTTTTTCCAAATTTGTTTGACCTTCCTAACAGTGTGCTGAAAATTGTCCACTTTCTTAGATCTGTTCAACCTACATTCCTTTTCTACATGCCCATAGTTGTTACAAGAATAACATCTCATATGTCCAGAAAAGTAAGCATAAGAATCATAATGAGTATTTCTAATCTTCCTCCTTTTACAATCAACTGCTTTATGTCCATACATGTTACATGAGAAACAATATCCCCTGAAGAAACTAGAGTACCTTTCTATGCCAAGACTGTTTGTTTGAAATTTGAAATGATGCATACGCATTTCTTTGCCAACATGCCCATAATTATGACATTTAAAGCATTCAACATTAGTAGTGATTTCCTTTGAGATTTCATCATTGTTGGTTGACCTTTTGTCTCTTTCAACACTTCGGGTTTGCATTGACATCCTCTGAATTTTTAGCACTTCCTTGTGAGCTAGATTCTCCTTTAACAATTTCATGGAAACCAAGACCAAGTTTGATAGCAGGAGACCTTTGATTACTCAGAATATTGTCCAAGATATTAGTACTATGTTGAGACCTCAAAAGTTTAACTTTTTTTTCTAATTTACCTTTGAGAATGTTTACCTCAACCTCCAAGGCTTGACATTGCTTTTTCATGCTTTCTTCTTTCCTTCTTCCATCTTCTACTTGATCCTTCAGATTTTGAATCTCTTCTTTCAACCAATTTTCATTTTCTTCACATGTTTGTTGCAGCTCTTCATTATTCTTATTTGATTTTTCCAGATCTTCCTTGAGAGAGATGATTTTTTCTTTAAGGCCTTCCTTTTCAAACGGTTGTAGAGGTTCCTCATTCTTCTTACTTGATGCTTCAAGATCTGCTTGCAGAGATATGATTGCAGCTTCAAGTCCTTCATTCTTCTTGCTTGATTTTTCGAGATCTTCATTTAGATCGTTGATTTCTGCTTCTAGTTCATTAATTGGATTGGATGCATAAGTATGAAACCTTTGATACTTGTCCACCTGTCCATTCAACATTTCTATTTGTTTTTCCATTTGAGAGATCATCTCTTTGTAGATAGTTTCTTGCTTCTTAGATGAAACTTGTAGTTCTTCAACTTTAATCTTGAGAGCTTCTTCTAGATCCACAACTTTACTTTCACTATCTTCACTATTGTTTGCACAAAGAAGATTATCACAAGAGCCCCAATCACTTCCCGATTCATCTTCTTCAATTTCTGCTATACAGGTTTTCTGAGGTATCTCCTTGCTTCGAGTAGCCTTCTTCTTTTGCTTCTTTTCCATGAGCACTTTCAGATCTAGGTCAGAATCTTCTTCATCTTCACTGGACACTTCATCCTCATCTTCATTTGCATAATAACTCTTCCTCTTTCCAAATTGATTCCCTTTACCATGTTTTTCTCTATAAGGACATTTAGCAGCATAGTGACCAACTTTTCCACACTCAAAACATTTGAAAGGAAGCTTACCTTTGAATCTTCCAATTTTATAGTTGGAGTTTTATTCTCCATGAAAATCCGCTTTTACTCATTCGGATATATAGCTGGTTTCTTTGACAACTTCCTTTTCCTTTCCTTTTGCAGACACCTTAAAAGAAGCTTCTTTGATTTGAGAAGGACCTCCTTGTCTCATTTCAAAAGCAGTCAAAATACGATGTAATTGAACAATAGTAAGAGTTTGCAGATCTTGCCTTTCTTCAATAGCTGAAACTTTAGAATCAAATTTTGAAGTCAAGGATCTTAAGACTTTTTCCACCAGAGTAGTATCGGTTGTGGTTTCACCCAAATTTCTCATTCGATTTACAATATCATCTAGACATAAGAAGAAATGGGCAATACTCTCATCACTACGCATCTTCAAATTTTCATATTCAATTCTAAGAGTTTGGAGTTTTTCACTTTTTACCTTTGTATCTCCTTCATAGCTCAGAATGATTTTGTCCCATATTTCTTTTTCTGAATTTAGCTGCATCACTTTAGCAAATTATGGTTCAGACATGCTTCCTAATAAGACGTTCACTGCTTTGGCATTGATTTCATAATTCTTCCTTTCAGCTGCATCAGTAGGAGTACTTGCTGGATATTGATAGCCTTCTTCCACGATTTCCCATACTTCTGCACCAAGACTTTGCAGATATGCTTTTGTTCGTACCTTCCAGAATATCAAATTGCTTCCATTGAATAAAGGTGGATTTAGAGACATTACTCCTTCAAGACTTCCCATTGCGACGGATCTCCTTCAAGCGATCAAGCTTCTTGAGAAAGAACCTCTACGATACCAATTGTTGGGAAAAATGCTAAGAGGGGGGGGGGGGGGGGGTGAATCAGTATTTACTGCATATTCAAAACTTTTTACTTTTCTTTACTTCAAAACCCATATGCTACTTTTCTGAAGCCAACTAGCGTATGCACGCGGATATCCTTCATAAAACTTGCGTATACACAAAGATCTAATTATGCCATTAATTCTTTACTTATATCATTCCATCATTCATTCATTAGATGTTCTATAAACAGTAAAAATGTGCAGTAAGAACATAATAAACCATCACACATAAGCATCACACATGAACACCGGGATTTTAGGTGGAAACCCAAGTCGGGAGAAAACCACCGCTGCAGTTGCTCAGCCTTCAATATTTTATTATAGAGAAAAAATTTTACAACATATGTCTTGGTGCGACTCCTACCCGGCACGCGGAGGCACCCACACATTGCTCGTTTACCGACCTCTCCTGGAAGGGGCTCCAACCCCGGCTCGTTTACCCGACCTCTCTGGAAGAGCTACCCCCCCGGTCTCGTTTACTAGCCTCTCCTGAAGGGGCTACGGCCCACGGCGAAGGCTACAACCCTCAGCACCTCTATGGACCACATTTCATCAATTTTCACACTGGATCCAAAGCTTCCTTTAGAACACAACTTGCAGGCCACGTTTCATCATATTTTCAGACTAGACCCACTCCACATATTTAAGCTCAATCATACAATCAAACTGATACAGACAACTCAGAACTGTAGAATACAGATAGCAGTAACACAGCAGAATAGATCAGACATTTCATACCCCATGCTTCAGCAAAACCCTAGTTTGCATACGCGCTTACCTTTCACTGATGTCGCGTATATACGCGCTTCCGTTCACATAAACCAGCGTATACTTCTGTACATATTATAGAGCTAATTTCAATTGTGCATACGCGCTTTCTCTTCAGCGAAGCCGCGTATATACGCGCTTCTTCTGTGGAAAACAAGCGTATGGTTCTTCAAACATTTAGGTCATTGCAATTCTTCAGAACAGATACATCACATAGATTTATACCCTTTACTTCAGACAGAAGTTCACCTCATCTCAGATCATTCCATAAACAGATCTAGCAAATACAAGTACATTTCAGATCTAGATCTCCTTCTTCATCATTGGTGCATCATGCATTCAGATCTATCATTCAACTATAACCCTTTCCATTCAGATATACTTCAGAGAGAAGTATTCATTCAAGCTCAGACATCTTGCACCCACACTCATGATTTGCACAATGAATTTCTTCTCTTTATATAGGTTTACCCCTTTTCAATATCATGAGCCAAAACCACATTACTTGCAATGGTATTCCTGGACGGGGTCATTTAGACGAATAATTACCCAATACAATGGGTCAATACCATGGTGGTTACCCTTGGTTTTGCACTTTATGAGCGCTTTTTTCCCATACGCGACTTGGCACGTTGTTTCCCGCGTGCATACGCGACTTCTCCTAGACAGATCCGCGTATGCCTTGAGACATACTCTTTTCACCATAGATTTAACACATGCTGAATTCCTTTCTTCATTGCCTTCTGTACTCACTGTAGATACATATGATTTAGCTCATCAAGACATAAGCACAACTTCATCCAGTAAGTTGCCATCATCTTCATCAAGTGGGTTGCCTTTCAAGGACAACACTCAGCATCATATTGCTAACAAACATCATTTCATATTAGATTTACATCATTTACCAAGTCCATCAGGTCAAGACTAACTTCATCAGGTGGATTGCCATCAAGGACAACACAAGTCAACAATCTCATGTCTTCATCTTCATTCAGTGGGTTGCCATCAAGGACAACACTCTGCATCATATTGCCAACAATCTCCCCCTTTGGACTTGATGGCAACCACAATGGTGTTTGGTTACCACAACAGATAGGTACATTAAGAATACGAGGACACCATGTCACATTCCCCATTCTTTGACCCCATTCTTTCTCTTCATTCAAACACCATGTCACTCTCCCCCTTTGACATCAAGGGCAAAGGGCGGATCAAAAACCAACATACTCTCCCCCTTTCTCCGCATGTGGAAGAAGTGTTTTGTAGATCTGATATATACAGAAGTGACCAAGCTCCCCCTGAGTTCATGCTGAATCTTCAAAACATATTTTCCAATGAAGTACATGACTCTATGACTTTCCTATCACCAATGACTCATACTTACATCAAATATCCATCCAAGTGAATTTACATATGAGACTCAAGTACCCAACCAAGTGGGTTTACACATTTCAACTCAGCTACCCAACCAAGTGGGTTTACAAATTTGAAAAGTCCTTTACATGACTGAATATTACAATTTTACATCATGGGTCTCAACAAGACCTTTTCACCAAATTACAAAAATGACAATTTAAGACCAACACCTAGAAAGTCCTCAAGAAAGAGAACATTTTTCAGAATCATCATAATGCCAACACTGCATTATACTCAGCAATGCTAATGCTCCCCCTGAATCTATGCTTCCAAGCATCCTTTTCATATGACTAAGGCTCCCCCTTAGTTTGTGCATCCTGAACACTTTTACCAACAAATCATCAAGGCATCATTATCAAAACATTAGAAATAGAATTGAGGCTTGGACACACGGAGATACCAAACGGTATCGAAGCATACCAAAGCAATATGCTGTTGTCTTTGAAGAGCGACTCAAACGAGAATTTTTTTATTGATACGGACATACGCGGTTTTGTATTGCATGCAGTCGCGTATATCTGTTGTGTTTTGAGGAAACCGCGTATCCAATACCATCTTCTATATTTTAACCGGATACGATCCTCATGGGAAAAATAAGGTGTTCGGCTTCTTTGCGAGATATTTGAATGCTCCCTGGACTACGGATAGATAGAACGATGTTTGGTTGTGTCCTTGACGTCATCCAACGGTTGTAGCATAAGCACATTAGTAACCAAGCCTTGATTCTTTGCAGCATCAATACAATCTTTCCAAGAGAGATTATCATACCAGAACAACATCTTCAAATATGTGTCAAGTAATCATCCATGTGGTCCAATATCATGAAGATCTTCAAGATTTAACATGAAGTAACATATGTAGGCAAAAGATCTCAACCATAGTAACAAACTCTACATGTTCTATTCTTATCTCTGAATCATAAGACTTCCAATTCATCCATGTGTGAGCACAAAAGATACTTTTCAGCAAACAAGGTTCAAAATCTCATCATAATAAACCATGTACCAAGTCATCATCATTTAAGCATGAGTATCACAATAATCAAGAATAAGCAGTCATAGTGCCAACAATGCAATCATTAGTATTCAAGTTGCTGCTCCCCCTGAACCAGTACTCCTCCTTAACTTGTGCAACCTGAATACATTCATCACCAAGTCATCAGCAACAATCTCTGCATGAACTGTCCTTATCTCCGAATTATAAGACATTCATCTCAACAACAAATACTCTTCATCAAAAGCAAACAGGACTCATCCATAATCTTCAACATAAGAAACTAAGTATCGTATCCTCATTATTTAGAACTGAGAAACTAAGCTGAAATTGAGTCAATAATACAGTCATTAACAATCAGACTGATGCTCCCCTGAACCTCTGCTCCAGATCTTCAGTTGTCATCCCAATTCTCTTATCATAAATGCATACGCGACTGTGTCTGCTGTAACTCGCGTGTATACGCGACTTTTGTTCATCTAACCCGCGTATGGAAAGTGAAGCATAGAAAATTTTCACATTCCTTCATCTCCCCCTGAACTTGTACTTCATGTACCTGTCTTCTTCATATCAGATGCTCTGTCAGAAATACATATAACTAGAATAATCAAATCAATCATGAGAGACATCATACATTGCTCCCCCTGTGAAGATACATTAATAAATCTCATAATGTATCCCACATCATTCCTGCAGTCAATCAGAAAAGTAAGCTTCAGAAGCGGATGGCTAACGATAGGGTCAATATTCCATACATTTACGTCGGTCCTCCATCTTTTTCCAGATTTGTTTGAACTTTATATTAATTGTCTTTGGAAGTTGTCCATTTTCTCGGATACATTCGCTGCATTCCTTTTCTACATGTCCATCGCATTACCAAGCATAACATCTCATATGTCCAGAAAAATAAGCATAAGAATCATAATGAGTATTTCTAATCTTCCTCCTTTTGCAATCAGCTGCTTTATGTCCATACATGTTACATGAAAAAAAATATCCCTTGAAGCTACTAGAGTACCTTTCTGAGTAGAACCTATTTGTTTGTGGCTGAATTGTTCTTCTTCTGCAATTTGCTGCAACATGCCCATAATTATGACATTTAAAACATTCAACGTTCTTGAATGAGTTCCTTTGAGAATTCATGATTGTTGGTTGACCTTTTGTCTCTTTCAACACTTTAGGTTTTGCATTGACATCCTCTGAATTTTTAGCACTTCCTTGTGAGCTAGATTCTCCTTTAACAGTTTCATGTAAACCAAGACCAAGTTTGATAGCAGGAGACCTTTGATTACTCGGAATATTGTCCAAGATATTAGTACTATCTTGAAACTTCAAAAGTTTAACCTTTTCTTCTAATTTACCTTTGAGAATGTTTACCTCAACCTCCAAGGCTTGACATTTCTTTGTCATGCTTTCTTCTTTCCTTCTTCCATCTTCTACTTGATCCTTCAGATTTAGAATCTCTTCTTTCAACCAATTCTCGTTTTCTTCACATGTTTGTTGCAACTCTTCATTCTTCTTATTTGATTTTTCCATATCTTCTTTGAGAGAGATGATTTCTGCTTCAAGGCCTTCCTTTTCAAATGGTTGTAGAGGTTCCTCATTCTTCTTACTTGATGCTTCAAGATCTGCTTGCAGAGAGATGATTGCAGCTTCAAGTCCTTCATTTTTCTTGCTTGATTTTTCGAGATCTGCATTTAGATCGTTGATTTCTGCTTCTAGTCCTTTAATTCGATTGGATGCATAAGTATGAAACCTTTGATACTTGTCCACCTGTCCATTCAACATTTCTATTTGTTTTTCCATTTGAGAGATCATCTCTTTGTAGATAGTTTCTTGCTTATTAGATGAACTTTGTAGTTCTTCAACTTTAATCTTGAGAGCTTCTTCTAGATCCACAACTTTACTTTCACTATCTTCACTATTGTTTGCACAAAGAAGATTACAAGGACCCCAATCACTATCTGATTCATCTTCTTCAATTTCTGCTATACATGTTTTCTGAGATATCTCCTTGTTTCGAGTAGCCTTATTCTTTTGCTTCTTTTCCATGAGCACTTTCAGATCATGGTCAGAATCTTCTTCATCTTCACTGGACACTTCATCATCATCTTCATTTGCATAATAACTCTTCCTTTTTTCAAATTGTTTCCCTTTACCATGTTTTTCTCTATAAGGACATTTAGCGGCATAGTGACCAACTTTTCCACACTCAAAACATTTGAAAGGAAGCTTTCCTTTGAATCTTCCAGTTCCTAGTTGGAGTTTTCTCACGAAATTCGCTTCTTCTTCATCGGATATATAGTTGGATTCTTTGACAACTTCCTTTTCTTTTCCTCTTCCAGATACCTTAAAAGCAGCTTCTCTAATTTGAGAAGGACCTCCTTGTCTCATTTCAAAAGCAGTCAGAATACCATGTAATTGAACGATAGTAAGAGTTTGCAGATCTTGCCTTTCTTCAATAGCTGAAACTTTAGAGTCAAATTTTGAAGTCAAGGATCTTAAGACTTTTTCCACCAGAGTAGTATCAGTTATGGTTTCACCCAAATTTCTCATTCGATTTACAATATCGTCCAGACGTAAGAAGAAATGGGCAATAATCTCATCACTATGCATCTTCAAATTTTCATATTCAATTCTAAGAGTTTGGAGTTTTGCACTTTTTACCTTTGTGTCTCCTTCATAACTCAGAATGATTTTGTCCCATATTTCTTTTGCTGAATGTAGCTGCATCACTTTAGAAAATTCTGGTTCATACATGCTACCTAATAAGACATTTACTACTTTGGCATTGATTTCATACTTCTTCCTTTCTGCTGCATCAGTAGGAATACTTGTCGGGTATTGATAACCTTCTTCCACGATTGCCCATACATCTGCACCAAGACTTTGCAGATGTGCTTTTGTTCGTACCTTCCAGAATATCAGATTGCTTCCATTGAATAGAGGTGGCTTTATAGACATTACTCCTTCAAGACTTCCCATTGCGACGGATCTCCTTCAAGCGATCAAGCTTCTTCAAAAGAACCTCCTCTGATACCAATTGTTGGGAAAAATACTGAGAGGGGGGGGGGGTGAATCAGTATTTACTGCATATTCAAAACTTTTTACTTTTCTTTACTTCAAAACCCATACGCTACTTTTCTGAAGCCAACTAGCGTATGCACGCGGATATCCTTCATAAAACTCGCTTATACACAGAGATCTAATTATGCCATTAATTCTTTACTTATATCATTCCATCATTCATTCATTAGATGTTCTATAAATAGTAAACATGTGCAGTAAGAACAGAATAAACCATCACACATAAGCATCACACATGAATACCAGGATTTTAGGTGGAAACCCAAGTCGGGAGAAAACCACCGCTGCAGTTGCTCAGCCTTCAATATTTTATTATAGAGAAAACATCTTACAACATATGTGCTGGCGCAGACTTGACCAGCACGCAGGCACCCACCTGCGCTCGTTTACCAGCCTCTCCTGGAAGGGAGCTACGACCCCCTGACTCGTTTACCAGCCTCTCCTGGAAGGGAGCTACGACCCCCTGATCTCGTTTACCAGCCTCTCCTGGAAGGGAGCTACGACCCCCTGACTGAAGGCTACAACCCTCAGCACCTCTATGGACCACATTTCATCAATTTTCACACTGGATCCAAAGCTTCCTTTAGAACACAACTTGCAGGCCACGTTTCATCATATTTTCAGACTGGACCCACTCCACATATTTAAGCTCAATCATACAATCAAACTGATACAGACAACTCAGAACTGTAGAATATAGATAGCAGTAACACAGCAGAACAGATCAGACATTTCATACCCCATGCTTCAGCAAAACCCTAGTTTTCATACGCGCTTACCTTTCACTGATGTCGCGTATATACGCGCTTCCGTTCACATAAACCAGCGTATACTTCTGTACATATTATAGAGCTAATTTCAACTGTGCATACGCGCTTTCTCTTCAGCGAAGCCGCGTATATACGTGCTTCTTCTGTGGCAAACAAGCGTATGGTTCTTTAGACATTTAGGTCATTGCAATTCTTCAGAAGAGATACATCACACAGATTTATACCCTTTACTTCAGACAGAAGTTCGCCTCATCTCAGATCTAATCATTCCATAAACAGATCTAGAAAATACAAGTACATTTCAGATCTAGATCCCCTTCTTCATCATTGGTGCATCATGCATTCAGATCTATCATTCAACTGTAACCCCTTCCATTCAGATATACTTCAGAGAGAAGTATTCATTCAAGCTCAGACATCTTGCACCCACACTCATGATTTGCACAATGAATTTCTTCTCTTTATATAGGTTTACCCTTTTTCAATACCATGAGACAAAACCACATTACATCCGATGGTATTCCTGGACGGGGTCATTTAGACGAATCATTACCCAATACAATGGGTCAATACCATGGTGGTTACCCCTGGTTTTGCACTTTATGAGCGCTTTTTGCCCATACGCGACTTGGCACGTTGTTTCCCGCGTGCATACGCGACTTCTCCTAGACAGATCCGCGTATGCCTTGAGACATACTCTTTTCACCATAGATTTAGCACATGCTGAATTTTACTTTCTTCATTGCCTTCTGTACTTACTGTAGATACATCAGATTTAGATCATCAAGACATATTCTATTAAGCACATCTTCATCAAGTAAGTTGCCATCATCTTCATCAAGTGGGTTGCCATTCAAGGACAACACTCAGCATCATATTGCTAACAAACATCATTTCATATTATATTTACATCATTTACCAAGTCCATCAGGTCAAGAATAACTTCATCAGGTGGATTTCCATCAAGGACAACACATGCCAACAATCTCATGTCTTCATCTTCATTTAGTGGGTTGCCATCAAGGACAACACTCTGCATCATATTGCCAACAACCCAATCCATCCCATACAAATTTAATGGTACATCATCACCATATGGTATCCAAATCAGAAAATTTTGAAGGTTATGTGCAAGTTTGGATGGTACCAATGGTTTTTCCAGTGGATACAATGCAGTTTTACCAACTGCTGTTTTGGAACATCACGTGGCAAGTTGTCTCCCAACAATTTGCTAGCTGTGAAAATTGGCTCATCTACTATGAGGTAGTAAATGGAATTATATATCAGCTGAACATAAGAATAATACCACACTTGTCCAAGGTCATCCAAAGGAAAGTTATCTCCATCACAAATGTTGGTCCTAGAATGACCATGGAACCCAAAGATAATCTTGCCCTATTGTGGAGCAATGCATTGTACATAGATGGTGAGAATATGCAAATACTTAATGAAATGATCAATAAGTAGATAAATACATTTCTTACCATGCATAGTGAGTAGGCTGAAAGTGAGGTCCATGAATGTGTCCTCCCATGAGAATCTCCTCAATAAAGTCTGTAAAATGAACGGATGCATACTCCCCTTGGAAAACCCCATCAATAGAAACATACTCACAAGTGACAACATTGTTAGCCTTAGTGATAAGGCTCTTGTCACTCCATGACACCCTTATTTGACATGCCATATGCCAAAGTCATCCACCATCATGCTGCTATGTGTGGAAATCTCCCTCCTATGTGGAAGTACTTCCTTATCCTCCAATGTTGAAGGGTAGCCTTTTTGCACCTTGATTTTTCCATCCCTTTCTCTTGAAATATCATGCCAAGTATGGAAAAAAATCTGCCCATACTCTCCCAGGAGTAGCCAAAGCAACAATAACTCTTGCTGCCCCCTCACACCTCCATCATACAAATCACGAGGTGAAGATATGATGATTGACATAGAGAATGTCATATCAACACAATGCACCCAAACTCCTTGCTGCCATATGATGCAAGTGTCCTGCCAAGTTTCCTCCACCAACATACCCTTTGAAGAAGGATATATCACATGATGACCAAAATATTTCAAGAGTAGCCAACGCAGCCATGCCTCTTGCTACCCTGTGTCATAGATATGTAGGTGACTCACCAACCTCTTTCTCACCATCCACACCCTTTCATCCAAATGTGGGTGTATCCTACCATGCTCCATCTTAGTATTCCTCCCAAGGAGAATACCATCCTCCCATATCAGATTTCTACCCTTGCATTTCTTGGGATCTTGAAATGTACTCTCTTGGAAGTCTCCCAATGGAAACCCCTCTCCAATGGCCATATTGAATCCATAAGGATCCCAGTATGCTGAAGGAAAAACCTCCTCATAGGGTTGTAAAATGCTCATCTCGAAAGATCCATCACAATGTTGAAATATAAGAGGAGTCTCATCAATCATCTTCTCATCCAATGTCACACAAGTGTAATGGTCATTAAAATTCTCTAGTAATATTTGGCCCCCCAACTCATCACTGCTGCTCAATGATAGCATTGTTGATCTCCATAATGGTGTATTTACTGTCTCATGCTCAAGCTCAATGCTGAACATATAGTGCTGCATTGGATTGTTTAAGACAAAGCTCATCCTATCCTCCAAAAATCCACACCCCAACCCTAGGAGTTGTGTGTATCTAAATAATGAATAGTCAGGAGGATTGTTTATCCTATCCTTGAACAACTCAAGGCTGCATAACGCAGTGAAATTATGCTGCTCCAAATCAGTAATATGTTTTGACCCTTGGTCATGCAATGGCATTTTTCCACAACCCTCCATAAGATGTGCTAAAATAACAGAAAGTGGAAACTTATGCATACCTTGGTGAAGCTTGGGAACATCTTGTATGGCTACAAGGGTTCCTTCCTCCAATGTGATGGCTCCCCCAACTATTGATGATGATGGATGCCCTTCCATAGTTGTATCAACGCTGGTACAAGTCTCCTCAAGTGGTGGTGAAGGATTCTCCTTCTCTGATTTCTTCTTGTCAAATTTTTTGATCAACCTTTGAGTAAAATCTGCAAATGCAGTCACTCTTGCATGACTCAAATGGCTGAACCACCAAATTTTTGCTTCACCCTTAAGGTGCAGCGCTGCAATATCCACAGCCTCTCTTTCTACCACTGGATGTAGTAGGAAGAATGCATCTAGCTTCATTACCCAAGCCCTTGTTGTACATGTGGATGACCCATCAAAGGTAGACAATAGAAATCTATTGCCCTTTATTTTCCTATTGCTGCAAGGTCTCCTTTCTTCTTCAAGACGAATAAACTATGGAAGAGTTAGAGTCTCCTTGAAAGCTCTAGGTTGGGACTTATATTCTGCCAGGTATCCACTTAGGATCTCATGTTCCAAGTGCCCTCCATCTCCATGCTTCTTGTCTTCCTCCTCAAAAGGAAAGGGCATAGTGTATTGCTTTGGAGCTCTCTGCAACACTGGTTCTTTCTTCTGATAATAGGAAGTACATGGACCTTCCTCTTCTTGAAACCCTCTGGAGGTCTCATTGTATCTTTCCTCTTTCATCTGCTTAGCCTCCTTGGAGAGGTTCTTCATAGATCTGAAAAGTGATGAGACAAAGCTCATTCCTTCCATCATTTTATATCTCTTCTCCTTATCTTCTTCTTCTTATAGCATATTGGTTGAAGACTCACATGCTGAGCCAAGATTATGCTCTGATACTAATGTAATATTCCCAAATGGGGAAGTAGCAATATATGAACACAATAATGGAAATAACAGTGAATAAATCAACACATTATGATATGAGACAAATGTATAGCCATATTATTAAACATATCAGCAAATAATAGGCACAAGATATTGAGGATCAAGTCACTCAAGCAATACAAAACAAGCCTCTACAAGAAAAATATGCCATAACATGAGAAATAGCTGCCATACAAATGCCCTTGAGCTAAGACAACACATTTTTAGGGCATAAACTACTGCATAAAGATATATCAATGTAGATCTACTGATATATAGCTCAAATAATGCTAGGAGTGAAGATGTAGACTCCTAGACACCTTTCCTAGATAACCCGGGAAGGGTTTCAGAAAATACACCCAAATACAAATGGTGATCTACAGCCAAGGATTGAAGAGTCACTGAAAAATGAAGCTCATGAAAATAGAAGGCTGAAATAATGTAGATCTCCTCAAAGGTATCCTCCAATTAAAGGTTGAACCCTTCAACCACAGGAAAACACTCTAAAAGAGCCACTAGATCCCTCACTGAAGCTGCCCTCCAAAATAACACAATTCCCAGATGAAAATGCACTGTAAATGATGGTGATAAATTGGCCTGGTGCCAAAGATCTAAAATGTGCCCAAGAACCCTCCTTGCTGATCTCCCAAGAGAAGGAATCCTTCCTCCTATGAAAAACTAGCTCAGAAAGTGGGTTTCTCAACCCTCCACTGCAACACCTTGCAACACAACACAATATTCTGCAGAAACTGCGTTGTAGATGTAGACTAAAGCTTGGCCAGAATGAAAGACATGTGGAATGATAGACCAGGACTCTCCCAAGAGGCCTCTCAAGGAAAGAGGTGGAATTTCTAAACAGGAATACCTTGTGCTAAACAACACCAGCAATCTTAGCTAAATAGCTGAAGAGAGAAAAAGTCTAAACAGACATATCAAAATAAAATTCATAAGCTAACCCCATATGGCTGCCATCCTCTTCCTTATAAACAATGTGAGCCTTCTCACCTTCGGTCCCACTCATTAGGGTTTCCACCATCATACAATAAATCTCCCTCCAAAACTGCGCTGTCCCATCATTAATGCCACTCCTCCATAACAACGCTGTTTGATTTGGTCAAAGTTGACCTGTTCAACCTGCTCCAGCCCCTTTTCACACCTAAGGGTCTTCAATCCAGCTTTTATATAGCTATCTAAACTAATCCACATTCATATTGAGCTGTGTTTATTAATGATCCACTCCTCCCATATTAGTGTTGTTGACTTGGTCAAACTTGACTTTGTCCACATGCATTAGCCCTTGTTCACACATGAAGGTGCTAGATCCAATTATTATCATGATCCCTTTTCACATCAAGAGGGATTTTATGCCTATTTAAGATATGTATGGGCCTCCTTACCCATTTATTCATCTAACTAGGTGCTAAGAGAAAAATTAATATTCCTATTAGCTACATGCTAATTTAGGAATATTACACATGAAAATTAGATGAATTAGTGAACTTTAAGCATGTAAATAAGCCTTAAAAACACTGAACAATAGTGCATAACAGATAAAAACATTCACACATAATTTTTACACAGTAGGCATGATGAAGCAGTTCAGCATCCTGGGCTACATCTATTGGTCCAACTCCCAATGGCATGTCCCTCTTTGTCATTATGCTCAAAATTTTAAATTACATATGTTTGCAGGTCTCTAATCGCTATTTTCTCTACACCAATGGCTCCAAAATGCTCAAATTAGTATAGATAGACTCTCATTTCACCAAAATTGGTCGAAAATTGACGTCCCAATGCCTTTTTCCCAATGACAGCGAGAAAAGCTCCACTAAATGTGGAGACAGGCAGTTAACTAAAGATAAATTGATGGCTAAACCCCAAACTTAGGGTGCACTCCAAATATAACAGATGTTTTAACATGGCCTTAAGTGGTAGTGGCGGGGTGGTCACATGCCAACCCCGTCGTAACCTCTGTGCTAACTGTTTGAACTCAGCCATTAAGGTTAGAACCGGGAGTTACGAGGTTCCATAATATTTAACTGTCGCATTTAAACATTACACTCCACCTGTGAACATCCGTTACAAAACCCGTTGGATTAACCACCATGTCAACACCCAACTGTAACATTAGTTTTAACCCTTGCATGTGAACAACGTCGTCACAACGGTTTAGTTTTCTTGTGGTTAGGGCAAAGGTCATGGTCCTGGGCGCATGGTTACATGACAGGGGGGCTGGCCTCCCCAGCTCTCAACACATAAAAACCCCACAGGCGGATTGGTAAAAGCTCTTGTGGGCAGACAAGAGGTCGCAGGTTCGACCCTCCGGAGCTCCATAAAAATTTCACACCACCATTCTGAGGACATGTGGCGGCCTCTGGGCTGGCCACGTGTCGCTCATCCATTGGCTCCCACATAAACCCATCAACAGTCTAGATCAACTTCGTACCATCCACATCCAACGGCCCATAATGTGCCACGTGGTGTCATCCTGTTGGCTCAGAAGAAAATGGAATATTCCAAGAAAATTATTACTGACTTTACCTGCATGCTGAGTGGGCATCCAGTCACCAAAATCTTGTTGTTTTGGAAAACGATTGGAACGCGATATCTTCCTCATACGACATCGGTTTTTTGAACTGTTAATGGCACCAGAATTGTAACGACGAGACCTTTCCGGTCGCTGAGGTTCGGACCTGTTTCGAGCATTTTAATTTTTGAGCATAAGACTTGATCTCCTGATCACACCTCCCCATTGGGAAGCTTTTGGAACCCAAAAGACTTCAATCACCAGTTCAAAAGATGAGGGAACATCTCCCTCACCTTTTCCACTTCCATCCATCTTTCCTTGGTTTTCTGCCCTTGAGCCCAATTCGAAGATAATCGACACTTCCCCTTTTAGAAGTGCATGTCCTCCTGTCAAGGATGACATCCTCCTTGAGCTCGTCCAGAAATTATGGAAATAAATCTTCTATTGATGGCAATTGAATGTCACTCCCCTAGTCATTAATTAATAGAGGCTCATACAAACGTAAATTATCCACATTGACAATGGAATACATTTGCATATATGAAGGCAAGTCAAGTTGAAATGCATTATTACCAACTTGTTTAATAATCTTGAATGGACCATAACGAATAGGCTTGAGCTTTTTACCTTCTCCTTGCATCCTTGATCCGAATTAAAAGTGGCCTACACCCATGGTATTCATCCACCCATGGTATTTATCCGCCCATGGTATTGTAAGTGACATTTATCCATGATATTTATTCACCCATGGTATTCATCCACACATGGAATTTACCCATGGTATTGTAAGTGGTATATACCCATGGTATCCACCTATGGTATCTACCCATGGTATTCTAACTCAAAAAATGGCTATAAATAACAAGCTTCACTTTGTAAAAGAACATATTTTCTACCACAATATAGCTTCTATAATTATTCTCCGTTTAAATAAAAAACATCTTTATGCTTTTATTTACTTTGTGTTCTTCTCTCTCTTTTTTTTTCTGGCATTGTAATTTTGCAGATATTGTCAGATCCATTTCAATTTTTTAGATCTTTGGTGCCTACCCCCAAGATCCAGATCAGTGGTATCAAATTCAGGTTACGCCTCCATGGGAATGAGGGTTTGAAGCATATTTCAGTTTCAATGTTTTGCAGCAATATTTAGCAAACTCCATGAATGTTTTTGGGCGGCGCGTTTGCAGATCAGATCTAAAAATTTTGGTGCAAAATTTACAAACAAAAATAGAATATCTGGGTTCCTTGTGAAAAAATACCCAAATTCAAAAAAAAATCGTTCGAATTGGAGTTTGGATGAGGGAGATATCGCTGATTCAAAATCAGCAATGTTGGAGAAATTTTTCTGACAACAATTCGGGAGTGGTGGCTCTCCTGTCATTTTTTTGAAATTTTTAGAGTAAAATTTCAGAGAAATGGTTATAGATTTGAACTTCCCTTGAAAAATCACCCAATTTCCAAAAAAAAAATTGGTCGAATCAGAGCCCAGACGAGGGAATCATTGCTGATTTAAAATTAGCTATTTTTTTCAGAAATTTTTGTGACGGCGGGACAGTTCCAGCGTGAATATGAGAGTCTAGATTCTCCAAATAGAGATTTAAAAAACATGGGAAGATGCAGAATGATCATTCTATTTCCAAAAACAGGTTATAATAAATATTTTGAGTTATATTGATCGAGTTATGCCCATTTTAAATCTAGAGAAACATTCAGAGCGAATTCCCTTTGGAGACGTGCCCTGCCACCCCAAGCTATGTAGGCACCTGCTACTTCATCAACAATCAACACCACAATTATGAGTCAAACACACAAAATTATTCTCATCAAAGTCCATTTTCTAGGCCGCAAACTGTTAGTATCATAGGTGGTCACAAGCATTACAGGGTCTCTATCCTCGGATCTTAGTTTGTCATGGTTCTGGATCATACACAAACCCACACTTCATCGAAGTCCATTTTCTAGGCTGCACACTATCAATATCACAATTGGTCACAAGAATTACAAGGTATCTCTATCCTCGGATCTTCGTTTATCACGGTTATGGGTTAACCACACAAAACCCTTCTCTTCAGTGGATCTTCATATTCAACAAGAACTTCTCAGGAGGGAACTTCACGCAATGGAGACCATTGCTTCTTAAGGAGGGAGAAATTATCCGAATGAAAAGTGGCCTACACCCATGGTATTCATCCACCCATGGTATTTATTCGCCCATGGTATTGTAAGTGACATTTATCCATGATATTCATTCACCCATGGTATTCATCCACACATGGAATTTACCCATGGTATTGTAAGTGGTATATACCTATGGTATTGACCCATGGTATTGTAAGTGGTATATACCAATGGTATTTGTCTGCTCAACTTAGTGTTCCTAAATTGATGTCATAAATTGTCAACCAGGGCTAGTAAACTGTTGAAGTGAAGTGCACTATATGTGCCTAGGTATCTGTTTCTCACTACGTTGTGTTTAGTGTTTTTAAAATTTTTTTAGTTTTGTATTTTTATTCTAAGGAAAAAAAGAACTAAGTGTTAGTAAAAAGAAGTTGTTGGACACACTAAAACAGAGCAAAACCTATTCTAAACTATGTATGGCACTTGAGAACAGAAAATGCAAAACTCTTAACAAGAAAAATAACTCATAACATGAATTCAATAACTCATAACATGAACTCAGTCCAATTCATTCATTAGGAATATGTTGGAATAACTTTGAGAAAAGGATAAGTTTAATGCAATGAGGCTCTTCTAAGATAGTCTGCAACCTAGTGAAGAATTCTACTCTAAATTAACCTATGACACCGAAATTAATCCATTCTACAACTCAAAATATCACTGTTAAACCTCTTTCAAGAATTAGAAATATTTTGGAATAGCTTTGGAAATGAGGAAATTTGTGAAATTTATGAAAAGTTGCAGAGCAGTCAAGGACTTGAATTGATATCACTAATTTTTGTCCATATGATGATGTGTTTGGAAGAGATTAATACAAGAGTAGTTTGTAAATAATGAAGGCCATGAAGTCTAATTCAACTAGCTAATCAAACTTGAAATACAGTGAATATAACTGAACTAGAATGAAATTAAACTAACTTGAAACACAGTGAACAGAAACTGAACTAGGGTACCATTAAACTTCGGAGTATTACAACTAAACTAAAAATGCAACTAATCACTGAAATATTATAGCTCTGTCTCATTCGGGGTTAGTGGTATTTTGGAATAATTCATAGAACAGGACTGGCTGTAACATGTGATGTAAATGAGCATAAAAACATAAAGTTCAACAAAACGCAACTAAGCTCTAAAACACCACAGCTATGTCTCATCCAGTGTTAGTGATATTTTGGAAGAGTTCGTAAGAACAAGACTAGCTGTAAATTGAGCACAAACACATAAAGTTCAGAGAAATGCAACTAACTCCTAAAATACTACAATTATCTCTCATTCACTGTTAGTGATATTTTGGAACAACTTGTAAGAATAAGACTGACTGTACCACCCAAAGCAAATGAGTATAAAACACAAAGTTCAGAAAATTGCTTAAGCTAGGAATGCAACAAGGCTACAGTTACGTATCTAAACAACCTGCATAGAGCTTATCGGGAAGTAGGGACCCTCTACCACCGGATTAGCATACAAATCTCCTCAATATTATCTCAGATCTAGCAATAAAGCAGTACTTCTTTCATTAAAGGAAAGAGTATTTCAAAAACAGAGTATTACGGTATTTTGAGATCTAGCAACAAAACATCAATCTAGCTAGCTGTCCCTCGCTCTCCCGAGTCATTCTTATAAAATAAATACATAACTACCCTTGAGAAGAAACAGGAAAAAGTGTCTTTTTCAATCAAAATCAAATTAGAACTCTTGTGGAAGCCTCGTATTCTATTGGAGACATCTGTAGAGTCCCTGACCTGGTAGGAATCTGCTTCTTAACTTTGACCTCTTCCACGTGCATAACCACCTGTAGACTCTTGCTTAGACTTCGTAGAGAGCAGTAAATGATGTGGGAGTGTTGTGGAATCCAAAAATATGTGTTTTTCCTTGAATTGAAACCTGTAACCTGTGAGAACATGAATATAGCTGTGGAATAGGCGACTGGCTACAGAATGGCTGCATTCTGGAGCTGAGTCTAGTAAAAAATTACTACAACAACAAAACCATGAAAATATAGCAAGTCAGTCATTGTATACATTCCTAAAGTGATTTTAATAAATCCTATTAACCATTTAAGCCTGTAATTGATAAGGGACAAAGGAAATGAAGTGAAATTTGGTAAAGGGAAAGGACATCTTTGGGGCTCAACATACCCCCACTGCAAAGTTTTTGCATGTCCTCATGCAATCAACTCATATATTCTGAGACTTCTGCTAGGACATCTAGGCTCCTTCTTCTACTTTTCCTGGTAGTCAATGGCCTCCTAGGCTTCCTTATGACCAACTTGAATCTCAAATTTATAAGTGCCCTGCTCAACTTTTTGTTTTTCTTCTTCAATTTATCACTAGCCTTGTACAATTTTTCCATTTGTAGAGAGAGAGTTGTATTCATATCACTTTTCAGCTTAACCTGCTCCCTTAAAATGTCATTCTCATTCTTGATATGCCTATTGAGTACTTCTAACTCATATTTATCTCTTCTTAACATATCAATTGCAGATTCTCGTGGGCTAGGAGTTCTGTCTCTTCTTTCTGAGGCTCTTTTCTCTAATGTCTCAACATAATTATAAATTTTTTGTTGTGCTGGGTCTATCTCCGGAGCTCCTTCATCAAGATCCTCCTCGTACTGGTACTCAGGTGATCTAGCAGTTGGTATCTCTTCATCCTCAATGTTTATAATTCTCGTTTGTCTAACCCCTGTTTTCTTCAATATACCTCTAAGCCTGTGGCTCCGTCTTGGTTGAGATGGTCCTTCACCTCTCTCCTTGGCATACCTTCTTATCATCTTCTCCTTTATAAGATGTTTCTTAATTTCAGTCAATTTCTCAGAAATTATCTCCTCACTGTCCTCTTGTATGGACTTACCAGTTTTAGTTTCAACAGCTTTGGAAATTTTCCCTCTCCTGCTTTTTCTTGTAAGTCTGCCTTCAGAAGGAGATTCCTTGGGTTCTTCAAAGTGATTCCTCACTAGAAACTGATCCCAATTGTCTCCCACTTTTCTTAAGTGATGTTCAATTAAGATTTTAATTAGGCCGTGGTGGTACAAAGCGGTTTCTAGGAATTGAACCCTCTTTTGAACATTAGAGGCCATTCTCTTCAGACTATGAAGTAGGAAAAACGGTAAATTGATTTCTTCATCTAAGAAATGCATCATTAATCGAATATGATAAACATAGAGGGTACCAAACCTTCCCTCACAAGTTATAAATTTTTTCAAAATGAGCAACATATTCCGCCATTTATTCTTCAGTGCTGAGCTAGGAATACCCTTCTTAAAAATGGAAACATCCATACCTGTTGTTTTAAGCATTTGCCTCCATGCCTCATTATGAAATTATCTATTTTTGAACCATCGTCCTCCTTGCCTGGGTAATTCCGCTGCTTCTGCAATGAAAGCTTCTGTAATAGTGAATTTAATATCTCCTATTTCGACCTCTGCTCCATTGAAGGACCGTGAAAATGTTTTAGTTACCTCTTTATGAAAACCATTAAATTTTTCCAAAAATTGTAACCACCCAGTCTGCTGTAGCATTTCTCTAATTTGTGGGTAACCCTCTAAGTATTTGGTTCCGACTGGTTCAGACCTCACTATGAGACCCATAGCTTCTCTTTTCAACCTTCAATTTACTGCTCTTCTATCCACTGTGAAAATGGCTATTAAAGAGTTGTTTTTGCCCCAAAGGTGTTGTTCTCTGTTTATGCAGTAGGAATTAGCTACGGAAGGGTGATATGAAGAGGTTATAGAATGAGTGAAAGGTAGTGAGGGTGATTTACACGGATTAATGAGTTTGAGAACCATCATGGGAGAAAATACCGCGGAAACATTTTGTGAGCAATTCAAAATCATCACTAAATACTTCGGCCTAGTGACGTGACTGATTAGGTCACTTCAGTACTTAACCGTTAAGTTTTAAATGATGATTTGATATGGCGGAGTGGAGGGGATTTTGTCCAAATTTTTTATGATAGGTTTAATAGGCATGATCAACACGAATAATTAAAACAAATTTTTGAATCATACATGACTTACCTACACTATAACTTTCATATTCTGTCACCATAATAATTTTACAACTTTACCTTTGCCTTTCCTTTAATTTTTGTGATTTTGATATGCTTTGTCCTCCTTTGAAAATCATTGATTCTTCAGTATTCATAATTCCTTTGATTTTTCTTGTTGACATAGGTGTGCAGGGTCGACTTGCTGCTGAACAAGTGTTGCTGGATAATTGCCTTCAGGATATCTGGCTACAGAATGTCTAACTAGCTGCAGAATGTCTGACTGGCTGCAGAATATCTGACTGGCTGCAGAATGTACTTGTAGGAATTCTGAAACATGAAATGAAATGATTTGAAACATGGATGGAGTGTAGTATGAAATGGATCATGAAATATGGTGGAATGGATCAGGAGTGAAGTGAAATGTAATGGAATGAAATGAATCAAAATTGTGAAGTGGAATGAAACATAAAAAGTGATCTGCAATTCATGATTTGTAACACTCAATCTGCAAAAAGAGATCAAATTTAGAAATCTGGGATGGAAATGAAATGGACCATGAAATGGAGTGAATGAAATATGGATGAATGGAGTGAGTGAAGTATGAATGAAGTGAGACATGATGGAGTGAAACTTATGATTTTGTGATAACTGCTTGCAAAAAAAAAAACAAATTTGAAAAGCTAAAGTGTCAGAAGAATTCTGATTTTCACTTTATCTTTTCTGTATAAACATGCTAATCAGTGATTAGTTTTCATGTTTATACTTTTTTTTTTTTTAATTAATTTATTTATTTGGATTCAGAAAATTCAACTAAGTTGATGAAGAAGAAAAATTCTTCTTCATTAACTTCACATTACTGTTTTCCTGGAATCTCTTGACAAATTCTTCTCTTTAAAGTGGCTTATGATACAGCTTCAATCTAAGACCATTTACGAGAAAAGTGACCTTCTCTTCATATATTGTCCTGATTTTTATTGCTCCATTGTAAAAAATTCTCATAATTTCATATGGTCCAAGCCAATGTGTTTGGAATTTACCTTGAAAATATTTGAATTTTGAATCAAACAAGAGAGCCCAGTCACCTTCTTTGAACTTCTTTCCTTGATGTACTTATCATGCCATCTAGTCCTTTGCTGTTGGACTATACTTGTTTTCTGGACTGCATCTTGCCTGATCTCATCCAATTCATTAGTCTGCTCCAATCTATGCTTTTGTGCCTCTGTTAGATCAAGTCCTAGTTGAACTACCATTTTAAAAGTTTGAATCTGAAACTCTATGGGAAACAAAACTTATTTTCCATAAAAAATTTCATAGGGAGTATGGCCTGTTGTGCTTCTCCATGTAGTTCTATAGGCCCACAAGGCTTCAGGAAGCCTGTCTGCCCAATCTCTTCTATGTAAATGAACAGTGTTTGTTAGGATCCCTTCAATGAATTTATTAGTAGATTCCACTTGACCATTTAGTTGTGGATGATAGGGAGTAGATTTTTTGTGTCTGATTTTTTACCTCTCCATCATTTGTTCCACTAGCCTTGATGTAAATTGAGCTCCTTGATCTGTAACAATTTCCCTTGGGACACCAAAACGAGTAAAAATATCCTCAAAAATAAAATTAACTACATATGCTTCAGTAGTAGAAAGTAATGGCTTGGCCTCTACCCATTTGGTAACATAATCAGTGGAAACTAATATATATTTCTTTTGTCTTGATGGAGGACTAATAGGTCCTACAAAATCTAAAGCCTATTTTTCAAAAGGTTCAATATGTACCTGAGGCTGCAATGGCATCTCACCTGAAGGAGAAGGTTTCCCTACCCTTTGGCAACTGTCACACCTTTTGACATACTCTTTAGCATATTTAAAAAGGGATGGCCAATAGTATCCTAAATGAAGGATCTTATAAGCTGTCCTCTTATCAGCAAAGTGTCCGCCACAAGGTTCATCATGACATGCCTTGAGGATCTCAGGCATCTCATCTTCCCAAACACATCTCCTAATGATAAAATCTGGACTTGTTTTGCATAACTCATTAGCAACCCATGAATATTTTTCACTGTCATAAATGATCTTTCTTTTGTTTCTTGCATTCATTATTGAAGGAAATTTCCCTGAAACTAAATAATTAGCAATGTCAGCAAACCAAGGAGTCTGAGTGGAAATTGAAAAAAGATATTCATCAAGGAATTGATCTTCAACTGGAGTGTTATCTTTAATGTTTTGGAGTATAGATAGGAAATCAGCTACTGTGTTTTGTTTTCCAGGCCTATCTAGAATGGTAATGTTGAATTCCTGTAAAAGCAATAACCATCTTATGACTCTGCCATTAGTAATTGATTTGTTCATTAGATATCTAATCGCAGAGTGATCTGTGTGAACAAAAGTTTCATAGCCTATTATATAGTGTCTGAATTTGTTTATGGCATGAACAATAGCTAAAAAATCTTTTTCAGTTACAGTATAATTTAACTCTGAAGGAGTCGAATTTTCACTTGTATAATAGATGGCATAAGGAATCAGGTCTTTTTGTCCCAATACTGCTCCTAAAGCTGTATCTGAGGCATCTGTTGAAATATGAAAAGGTAACTTCCAGTTAGGTCCCCTTAAAATAGGTGCTTCAGAGATTTTTGTTTTCAGGGTCTCAAAGGCTAACTGGCAATCGGGATTCCACTTGAATTCACAGTCTTTGGTAAGTAATTTGAAAAGTGGAGATGATATCTTGGTGAAGTTTTCTATAAACCTTCGATAATATCCTGTAAATCCAAGAAAACTCCTAACATCTTTTTGACAACTTGGAATAGATAAGTTAGAGATGACTTCAACTTTTGACTCATCAAATCTAATCCCATCCCCTGAAATGTGATGTCCCAAAACAATTCCTTCAGTAAACATCATAAAACACTTCTCATGACTTAGTGAAAGATTTGCTTCTTTACATCTCTTTAAAACTTTTTCCAAGTTTGCTAAGGCTTCTTCAAATGTGTTTCCATAAACTATGAAATCATCCATATATACCTCCACACAATCATGTATTAGATCTGAAAAAATTCCTAGTACTGCCCTTTGAAATGTTGCAGGTGCATTGCATAGTCCAAATGGAAATACTCGGTAAGCATAGGTACCCCAAGGACAGGTAAATGTGGTTTTGTCTTGATCTTCAAGTGCTACTTGGATTTGGTTATAATCACTAAACCCATCTAAAAATGAGAAGTACTTTTTGCCAGCTAATGTATCTAACACCTTATCTATAAAAGGTAGGGGAAAATGATCTTTAAGAGTAGCTTTGTTTAATTCTCGGTAGTCAATACATACCCTCCATTTACCATTTTTCTTTGTCACAATTACTAAAGGAGAAACCCACTGACTATCTGAAATGGGATAGATAAAGTTGACATTTAACAATTTCTGCAATTCTTCCTTAACAATCTGCCTAAGATTTGGATTCATCCGTCTCTGAGGTTGTCTGATTGGTTTACAATTTTCCTCTATGTAGATGTGATGAGTGCAAGTCTTGGGGCTTATCCCTTTCATATCAGTGTACTCCCATGCATATCCGGAAGAATGTCTCTGTAAGATCTTGACTACCTCTTCTTGTTGAGATTTCTCTAGGTTTTTGTTTATGTTTAAGGTTTTGCCTGGAAATATCTCAATTGTAGAGCTGCAAAATTTATCCATGGAATAAAGAGACATCTGCCTTGATGATAAAAACTCAATGTTGGATTCTTCTTGAAATTGTTCATGTTTGTATTCCGAAGAGGATTCAAATTTCTCTAAAGTATTCAGAATTTGGATATCTTCACTAATTTCTGAAATTGTGAAGAGAGGTTGTAAGTCTTCTTCATCCTCTATCCATTGAGTATCATCTAATTCTGTAATTATTCTTGCTGGAGGATACAAGGTAAATTTCTTGGTTGTACTACCATCAGAGATGTACATATCACCGGATATACAACTAATGAAAGCGTCAATTGTAGCTAACCAAGGTCTTCCTAATATAATAGGATGTCCTCCTAGATTATTCTTAGGAGTTAGGATCATAAAATCCACAGGATATTCCCAAGAATCTAGGGACACTGGAATGTCTTCTATTACCCCATCAGGTTTGATCACAGATCTATCTGCTAATTGTAATAATGTGGGTGTAAAAAGAAGATTAGGAAATTTCAGTTTATCCATTATTTGTCTACTCATGATATTGATTGCTGCTCCTAAATCAATAAGTGTGTTTTGGATCTCAATTCCATTGATGTGTATTTTAACAACTGGATTTCCTAGCTCTAGATACTTTGGAATGGCAATCTTACCCATCATGATATCTGCTATTTTTCTTGCCAGTTGAATTTTCTTTCTCTCTTATTATTTTTCCTGTTTTCTTCATACTCAACTCCTTTATTGTCTTTGCTAAGATTGGAATTTCCTTGATAGCTTGCAATAATGGGATCTTAATACAAACATTTCTCAACTCATCTAGGAAATCATAATTAGGCACCATAATTTGTTTTTCTACACCTTTATCAATTTGTAATCTCTTTGGAAAGGGAGGTGTACAGGTAGATGTTGATGGCTACTCTATTATAGGAGTTGAAATGATTGGTTCTTTTTGTTTTGATTTTTCAATGTTTGCGTCTTGGAAAGGTGTATTCTTTTCAAGACTTTTATTCGCCAGTAGAGAATCTCCCTCAAAGTTATTTTTCTTTTGTATGATTACTGAAGGTTTCCTCCTTTCAAGTATTCTTCCAGACCTAAGTTGAACATCACTAAGGTCTAAAGGAGTAATCAAATAAGTTGGAAATTGTTGGCCTTCTATCATGTATGTGTTCTGAAGATTTTTATTGTTAGGGTTTGGTATGGGTTGGGCAGGTAACTGATTTGTTTTCTGAGGAAATGGTAATGGAAGTGGTTGATTTTGATGTTGTGAATTTTGATGATTCTGTTGAGAATTTTGTTGAGGAGGAAAATGTGGATATGGTGGATAGGATGGTGGATACTGATAGTACTGAGAGTATCTTCCATAGGGATTTTGTGCTCCTTGTGCCCAAGTTTGAGATTTATTTTGAAATTGGGGCCAAGGTTGCTGCCAAGAATTCCAATTTGGTGGAGGTTGATTATACAGTTGGTCATGGAATCCTTGTGTTTGAGGTCCTTGCCAAGGCCTCCTAGAGACAAAATTGAGAGATTCTGTGGAATTTGTAGGAATTCCTTCTTGAAAGACAGCTTTAAGGCCAGGAAGTGAAGGACAGCTCTTGGTCTCATGTTTTTCTGAAAAAATTACACAAGTCTCTATTATTTTTGCATCCAAAGGGCACTCTCTCAAGGCATGCTTCTTTCTACATTTGGGACAAAAAATTGCTAAGGCATTAGATTCACCTTTTTGCTTGTTTTGTAACTTAAGGGTGTCTATCTGTTCACTAAGACTCCATAAAATATCAGATTTGAATTCATCAAGCATATGTCCTATTTCTGCCCTACTTACTGTCCCAAAAGCAGACTTACTTGCCCTTGCAAGAGCAGGGTCTCTTGGTCCTTTTACAGTTTTAGATTTCCCTCTTGAAAGGTTGATACATAATTCAGCTATTTCAGGTAGTGTGAGTTGAGATATATCCCCTTTTCCCATCATGTTAAGGATATATAACTATTCATCCCTAATTGTCTTCAACAAGAGAGATTTCAAAGTGTCTTGGTCTAAGTTTTCCATTTTTTCTCTTTTGATGTTGTAGTTAAATCTCTCCAACAAATCTTCCAAATTTTCATCCTCTTTTTGCAACATTTTAAACACTTCCTCCTTATGGTTGACTGGCATACAGTAATCCAAATACCTCTCTAGAAATGCATGTTTCATGTCTTCCCATGTCCTAATAGAACTGTTGATCAAACTCATAAACCATCTTAGTGCTGCTCCTTTCAATGTTGAAGGGAACAGTTTAAGTTTTTGGGCATCTTGCAAATAATCATAGGTTCTACATAGGACTTCAAATTCAAATAGGAAGGTTTCAGGATCTTCAGTTTTAAGTCCATAAAAGTTTGGAAGGACAGAGGGTGAAATTTTTTTCATAGTTGCATTGGTTTCTTCATCTACTATAGGAAACCCAAAAGAGCTTCCAATTTCTCTTCTACCTCTTCCTCTGCCTCCTTCTCCTTCTGCACCTCTACCTCCTTCTCCTCTACCTCTACCTCTACCCCCTCCAAATAGTGTGTGTTCTCCATTAAAAACTCCTCCTCCCCCTTCTTCTGCCATAGTTGATTCTTCTGTGGAAGTTGAAAATTTTATGTCCCTAGCAGGGGTTCCTAAATCTTCTTCTAAGACAGGTTCAGTGGGTAAAGTGGAAGGTCTTTCTAATGGAATATATGATCTTAAGTCCTATGAAAGTCTAGGATCAGTAAAGGATGGAATGTGGGTTTGAGTTGGAAGTGTGCTGGCTCTTGGTCTTGATGAAATAAGTGGTGTTCTAGGAATCAAGCTTCTGCTTCTTATGAATCTACCCCTTGAGTCTCTTTCTCTACGCATATCATTGTTTTTGGGAGGTAAGAAACAAAGGCTACATAGTTACACTTCCCCGGAAACGGCGCCAAAATTTCTGCTCAACTTAGTGTTCCTAAATTGATGTCATAAATTTTCAACCATGGCTAGTAAATTGTTGAAGTGAAGTGCACTATATGTGCCTAGGTATCTGTTTCTCACTACATTGTGTTTAGTGTTTTTCAAATGTTTTTAGTTTTGTATTTTTATTCTAAGGAAAAAAAGAACTAAGTGTTAGTAAAAAGAAGTTGTTGGACACACTAAAACATAACAAAACCTATTCTAAACTATGTATGGCACTTGAGAACAGAAAATGCAAAACTCTTAACAAGAAAAATAACTCATAGCAAGAACTAAATAACTCATAACATGAATTCAATAACTCATAACATGAACTCAGTCCAATTCATTCATTAGGAATATGTTGGAAGAACTTTGAGAAAAGGATAATTTTAATGCAATGAGGCTCTTCTAAGATATTCTGCAACCTAGTGAAGAATTCTACTCTAAATTAACCTATGACACCGAAATTAATCCATTCTACAACTCAAAATATCACTCTTAAACCTCTTTCAAGAATTATAAATCTTTTGGAATAGCTTTGGAAATGAGGCAGTTTGTGAAATTTATGAAAAGTTGCAGAGCAGTCAAGGCCTTGAATTGATATCACTAATTCTTGTCCATATGATGATGTGTTTGGAAGAAATTAATACAAGAGTAGTTTTTAAATAATGAAGGCCGTGAAGTCTAATTCAACTAGCTAATCAAACTTGAAATACAGTGACTATAACTGAACTAGAATGCAATTAAACTAACTTGAAACACAGTGAACAGAAACTGAACTAGGGTGCCATTAACCTCCGGAGTGTTACAACTAAACTAAAAATGCAACTAATCACTGAAATATTACAGCTCTGTCTCATTCGGGGTTAGTGGTATTTTGGAATAATTCATAGAATAGAACTGGCTGTAACATGTGATGTAAATGAGCATAAAAACATAAAGTTCAACAAAATGCAACTAAGCTCTAAAACACCACAACTATGTCTCATCCAATGTTAGTGATATTTTGGAAGAGTTCGTAAGAACAAGACTAGCTGTAAATTGAGCACAAAAACATAAAGTTCAAAGAAATGCAACTAACTCCTAAAATACTACAGTTATCTCTCATTCACTGTTAGTGATATTTTGGAACAACTTGTAAGAATAAGACTGACTGTAGCATCCAAAGCAAATGAGTATAAAACACAAAGTTCAGAAAATTGCTTAAGCTAGGAATGCAACAAGGCTACAGTTACTTATCTAAACAACGTGCATAGAGCTTCTCGGGCAGTAGGGGCCCTCTACCACCAGATTAGCATACAAATCTCCTCAATATTGTCTCAGATCTAGCAATAAAGTGGTACTTCTTTCATTAAAGGAAAGAGTATTTCAAAAACAGAGTATTATGGTCTTTTGAGATCTAGCAACAAAACATCAATCTAGCTAGTTGTCCCTCGGTCTCCTGAGTCATTCTTATAAAATAAATACATAACTACCCTTGAGAAGAAACAGGAACAAGTGTCTTTTTCAATGAAAATCAAATTAGAACTCTTGTGGAAGCCTCATATTCTGTTGGAGACATCTGTAGAGTCCCTGTCCTAGTAGGAATCTGCTTCTTAACTTTGACCTCTTCCACGTGCATAACCACCTGTAGACTATTGCTCAGACTTCGTAGAGAGCAGTAAATGATGTGCGATTGTTGTGGAATCCAACCATATGCGTTTTTCCTTGAATTGACACCTGTAACCTGTGAGAACATGAAGATAGCCGCGGAATAGGTGATTGGCTACAGAATGACTGCATTCTGTAGCTGAGTCTAGTAAAAAATTACTACAACAACAAAACCATGAAAATATAGCAAGTCAGTCATTGTATATATTCCTAAAGTGATTTTAATCAATCCTATTGACCATTTAAGCCTGTAATTGATAAGGGACAAAGGAAATGAAGTGAAATTTGGTAAAGGGAAAGGACATCTTTGGGGCTCAACAGTATTGACCCATGGTATCCACCTATGGTATCTACCCATGGTATTGTAACTCAAAAAATGGTTATAAATAACTAGCCTCACTTTGTAAAAGGACAGATTTTCCACCACAATGTAGCTTCTACAATTATTCTCCATTTAAATAAAAAGTGTCTTTGTGCTTTTATTTACTGTGCGTTCTTCTCTCTCTCTTTTTTTTTTTTTTTTGTAATTTTACAGATCTTGTCAGATCCATTTCAATTTTTTAGATCTTGGGGGTCTTCCCCCAAGATCCGGATCAATCATTTCTTTGCTTATGTGCAACCATACTTCATCTCCTTGAAACTTGGGATCAACTCTATGTTTGTCATGCCTCTCCTTGTACTTGCATTGAATATTCTCAAGCTGTTCTTGAACTACTTGATGAATAATCTAAATTTCCTTAATGAACTTTCAAGCCTTGTCAATATCACTATTCCCATCAATTACAACATCCTTCTCATAGATGAAGTCTAATGGCGATTTCAGCAAATACCCAAAGCAGGCTTCAAAAGGTGAAGTATTTGTAGAAGAGTGCTTGGCCTAGTTGTAAGCGTGTTGAATGTAATGCAGTTTTTCATCCCACAACTTGGGATGCTTGCTGCAATATCCTCTCAATAGATGCACAACGGTCCTATTCACCACCTCAGTTTAGCCATCAGTTTGTGGATGAAAAGAAATACTCTTTTTCAACTTTGTGTCCATCATCTTCCAAAGATTGGACCAAAAATTCCCAACAAACCTGGAATCCCTGTCACTAACAATAGAAGTTGGAAAACCAAAATGAACCCATACATGTTGAAAATAAAGTTCAACAGTTTGTTCAACAGTAATGGTTTTCTTACATGGCATAAGTATACACATTTTACTGAATCTATCGACAACTACATAAAGACAATCATGTTGTTTTCTTGACATAGGTAGACCTCCAACAAAGTCCATGGAGACACTCTCCCATGGCCTTGATGGTACCAGTAGTGGTGTGTACAACCCAAGCTTCCTATTGCTAGGCTTGCTTGTAGCACACATAGAACATCCTCTTATAAAACATGACACACTATATATCATGTGAGGCCAGTAACAATACCTCTGTAGATGTGCCACTATTTTTCTTACCCCAAAGTGACCAGAAATAAGATACGAATGAGCCTATCTCATGACACTAATTCTCTATCCTTATGGTATACACAACTTGCCCAAATGAAACAACAAATTGTTATGCAAGTGATAATCATTTTCCTCAACGTGATTCCCTTCACTCAAACTAGCATACACATCTTTAAAATCAGCATCAGATGCATATTGTTCTATGTACTCTCATGTACAATAGAATCATTTTTAAGCAAAGTAGAAGCACTTATAATTGGTCTTGAAAGCATATTAGCAACTTTATTGAAAATATTTTTCTTGTACCTTATAACCAAGTGAAACTGTTGAAGAAATCCCATCCACCTGAAATGTCGTGATTGCTGCAATTTTTGTTTGCGACTGCAAGTACTGTAGCATTTGGTGATCGGTATGAATAATCATCTCTTTACCCATCAAGTAGTGTTTCCAATTATTTACGTTTTGTACCAATGCATAAAACTCTTTGTCATATGTTGGATAATTGATTACAACACCATTGAAACACTGTTACCAATGAAATAGGTAACCTGACCTCAAAACAGGAACTTTAGCCCAAAAAGACTCAAAAAACATGAAAAAACACCCCAAAAACAAAAAAAAATGTATTCCAAAATAAACATGGTTTCTTTTTTAAGGTCAGATTTCAACATTTTATAAAATTATGCTAAAAACAAAATTGTTTCTTGAAAAAAAGATTGAAAAAACACCCTCAAAACAAAACCAGTTGATGCTGGAATAACCAAAAAAATAAATAAAATTGTGTCATATTTTTGACATTTTTAAAAATAGAAATAACATTTTTTAATTTTTAAAATTCAAACATTAAAAAAAAACCTAAAATTAAAAAATAAATAAATAAATAAAGTAAATAAAAAAATAAAAACATTTTAAAGCTTAAAATTTAAAAATATATAGGAATAAAAAAATAAAAATAAAAACAAAATAAAAATTCTAATTCAAACATTAAAAAAAACCTAAAATTTAAGAAAAATAAAATTAAATAAAATTTAAAATTTAAAGATTAAAATTTCAAAATATATAGAAATAAAAAAATAAAAATAAAAACAAAATAAAAATATTAAATTTAAAAAAAAAAACAAGTTAAAAAAAGAAAGAAATTATACAAAATAAAATATAGAAATTAAATTTAAAAAAGAAAGAGAAAAAGTTTATTAAATTAAAAAAAAAAAAAAATTAAATTTTAAAATAAAAATTTAAATTTAAAGAAATATATTAAATTTTAATAAATTTAAAACTTTAGGAATTTTGCTTCTGTGATCCATAAATTGTGAATGAGATTTTTCGGCGAAAATCGCATCAAAAAAGATTTGGTCGACCGTTTCGAACCAGCCAGTGTGGTTCATCATCAGGACAAGATGAAAAATCTAATCAAGAAACCCCTTTAAATAGAAAGTAAAGCTCTCACTAGCCATTTGTAAAATAACGGCTAGTTTGACTCAAATAATAATAGTTCAAATATTTATAAAAATTAAAAATAAAAATAATAGAAAAAATCAAATGTTTAAAGTTTATAATTAGGATTCTTATAAAAATAATACTTAATAATCATATATATTTTATTATAATTATAATTATTTATTGTTTTATGTTTTAAATTTATATATTTATTTTATTAATAATAAATAATTGTTATGTGATTCAAATCTTCATCAAAAAGTTATCTTTTTGATAATTAATCTTAAAAAATATAAATAAATAAATAAGTAAAAGTTTCAATAAAATAAATAAATAAATAAAAATAAAAGAATAAATTGTGCCATGATCCTTAGAAAAGCTAAGCCCCCTAAGAGCAACATCAGCAAGCTAGAGTTTGAGGCTCTAAAATCCTTAAATAATAACCGTGACATTGTTGTTCTTAAGGCAGATAAGGGAGGTGCTACGGTTATTTTAAACAAAGAGGATTGTCGTAATAAGACGCTGGATCACCTTCTTAATAGTGGGAGCTACAAGAAGTTGGACAAAAATCCCCTTAAAAAGGTCTCAAAAGCGGTTGCTTTGGCTATTAAATCGAGTAACTCGGTTGGATCTTTAAGTAAAAATCTTATTGAAACTAACCCCCTCACTCCGAGGATTTATGGACTTCCTAAGGTTCAAAAGGATGGAGTTCCCCTTCGCCCTATTGTCAACACCATAGGTGGTCTGACTTATCTACTCGCTAAATTTCTAACCTCTAAGCTTAAACCACTTGTAGGTCGGACCTCCTCCTTTGTTAAAGATGCTTGCTCTTTCATTAATGAATTGAAAGACTTGGAGTTGGATAATGAAGATAGGTTTGTGAGTTTTGATGTTGTGTCCTTGTATACTTGCATCCCCATTAGGGAAGCGATCGATGTCGTTTCTCGAGTCACGGATCCTGACACTTCTCATCTTGTCGAAATTTGTCTTACCTCGACCTTCTTTAGTTTCGAGGGTGAATTCTTTGAACATACTTGTGGTGTGGCTATGGGCTCCCCCTTTTCCCCTATGGTAGCTAATCTGTTCATGGAAGACTTTGAATCTAGGGCCCTCTCCTCTTCTCTTTTTCAACCTAAACTTTGGAAAAGGTTTGTTGATGACACCTGCTTTGTATGGCCTCATGGTAAGGAGAAATTGGACCTTTTCTTCCAACATCTTAATAAACAATCTGACTTCATCAAGTTCACCATGGATTTCAAAGATAATGGTAGCTTGCCTTTTCTTGATGTACTCATTTCTAGAAATGAAGATGGTTCTTTCTCTCATTAGGTCTTTAGAAAGAAGACGCACACTGAGCAATATTTATATGCTAGTTCTCACCATTTCCCTGCTCAGAAACTTGGTGTTCTCAACACCCTAGCCACTAGAGCCTTTAGAATCTCTGATGAACATCATTTTGAAGGTGAAAAGGATCATCTTCTCAAAGTTTTTAACAGAAACGGTTACAACATGAGTCAATGTCTTAAGGCTTTTCAAAAAGCAGAGAAAGGTCCTAAGGGTAAGAAAGATCCCTGTGATCGATTAGGGGGTGTTCACCTTCCATTTATCCAAGGTACTACAGATAAAATCGCCAGGATTCTAAAGAACTATAATGTTTCCTCAACCTTTAAGCCCTCCCGCACCATTCGCAGTTCGCTTAGATCGGTTAAGGACCCGGTTTGCCCGAAGGATGGCAAGGGTGTTTACTTGATTCCATGTTCTTGTGGGACCCCTTACATTGGTGAAACTGGTCGATCAATTATTCAAAGAATTCAGGAACATGTCGCTGACCTGAAGCATAGTAGATCATGCTCCTTTGCGCTAGCGGAGCATGCTGAGAAGACAAATCATCACATTTGCGTTGAAGATGCTGAGGTTATTACGAGGATTGACCATTTCTACCACCGCAAGTTAAGAGAAGCCTTCGAAATTGAAAAAAAACCAGCTAACCTAAACAGAGATGATTGGTGGATGATTAGCAGATGTTGGATTCCTGCCCTTCAATCCTAAAAAAATAAAAAAAATAAAAAATAAAAATAAAAAATTAATTTAAAATAAATTTAAAATTAATTAATTGTTCATTTTTATTTTTATTTATATTTATATTTATTATTATTATTATTAATTTATTTTATTTTATTGTGATCTTTATTTTTTCTATTTATTTAATTAGTTAATTTATTCTTTTATTTTTATTTATTTTATTGAAACTTTTACTTATTTATTTATTTATATTTTTTAAGATTAATTATCAAAAAGATAACTTTTTGATGAAGATTTGAATCACATAACAATTATTTATTATTAATAAAATAAATATATAAAATTAAAACATAAAACAAATAAATAATTATAATTATAATAAAATATATATGATTATTAAGTATTATTTTTATAAGAATCCTAATTATAAACTTTAAACATTTGATTTTTTCTATTATTTTTATTTTTATTTTTTATAAATATTTGAACTATTATTATTTGAGTCAAACTAGCGGTTATTTTACAAATGGCTAGTGAGAGCTTTACTTTCTATTTAAAGGGGTTTCTTTATCAAATTTTTCATCTTGTCCTGATGCTGAACCACACTCATTTTTGATGTGATTTTCACCGAAAGATCTCATTCAAAATTTAAAACTTAAAAAAAAAAAATTAATTAAAAGTAAAAAAATGAAAAATTAATTAAAAATAAAAAATGAAAAATAAAATACAATAAAAATATTAAATTTAAAAAAATATAAATTAAAAAAAAAAATTTAAAAAAATAAATTAAATTTAAATTATAAAAAATAAAATATATATATATATATATATATATATATATATATATATATATATATGAACTTAAATTAAAAATATATATATTAGATTTTATTAAATTAAAAAAAAAATTAATATTAAAATAACAAATTAAATTTTATATATATATATATATATAATTTTAATAAATAAATGAATAAACAAATAAATTTTGAAATAAAAAATAAATTTTAAATATAAAGAAAAAAAAAACATTGTTAAAATAAAAAGTTAAAAAACTTTAAAAATCAATTAAAATTGAAAAATTGAAAAAAAAAAATTAAAAAAACATTTTAAATAAAAAATAAAATAAAAAACAAATTAATTTGAAAATATTAAGTTTAATTTAAAAAAAAATCTAATTTTAAATACACAATTTTAATTGAAATAAAAAAATATAAAAATTTTATGTAATTAAAAAAAATAATAATAAAAAATTAAAAAATTAAAAAAATATATATTAAATTCAAATAAATTAAAAAAGAAATTACAAAATTTATTAAATTTTAAAAAATTAAATGAAAAAACTAAACATAAAATTTAATAATTTAAAAAAAAAATGAATTAAAAAAAATTAAAAAAAAAAAAAATACAAAATTTAATAAAAATTATTAACAAAATTTAGAAAAAAAAATTAAAAACAAAAAAAAAGAATAAAATTAAAAAATTAAAAATAAAAAAAATTAAATTTCAAATATAAAAATTAAATTAAAAAAATAAAATTAAAATAAAATAAAATAAAATAATTTTTTTTGAATTAAGAAAAATAAATAAATAAATAAAAAATCAAATTAAAAAAAAAAATTATTAAAAATTTGAAGAAGAAGAAGAAGAAGAAGAAGAAGAATTTTTTGACCGTGGTGGCACCGCCAATCGCCCTCTCGCCCAGGTGGCGACAAAGGGCGATTCCGGGAATCGGCCACCCGCGGCAGGAGTGCGATTCTGGGAATCGGCCTCCCGCGGCGGGAGGGTGATTCCAGGAATCGCCCTCCAGCGGCGATTCCCGGAATCGCCCTCCCGCCGCGAGAGGCTGGAATGGGAGGGTGATTCCTCCTGCGACGGGAGGGCGATTCCGGGAATCGCCATTGGAGGCCGATTTCGGGAATCCCGCGGCGGGAGGGCGTTTCCGAGAATCGGCCTCCCGTGGCGAGAGGGCGATTCCGGGAATCGCCCTCCCGCGGCGGGAGGCCGATTGGCGGCACCACCATGATCAAAAAATTCTTTCTTTTTTTTTTAAAATTTTTAATATTTTTTTTTTAATTTGATTTTTTTTTTTAGTTTTCTTTTTTAATTTTTAATATTTTTTAGTTCGTAACAATATATATATATATATATATATATATATATATATATATATATATATATTATTTTTATTTTTTAATTTTTTTAATTTTTATTAAAATTTAAAAAAAAAAAAAAAAATTAATTAATTATTTTTTTATTATTATTTTTTTTTAAATTCAAATTTTTTATTTTAAATTTAATTTGTTTTAATTTTTTTTTGTTTTGTTTTTTTTTTTAATTTTGTTTTTAAATTTAATATTTTAGATTAATTATTTTTTAAAATTTAAAATTTATTTATTAAATTTATTAAATTTTAATTTTTTTTTTTAATTTTTAATTTTTTTTTAAATCTTTTAGTTTATTTAGTTTTTCATTTTTAAAATTTATAAATTTTTTCATTAAAAAAAAAAACAATAAATTTATGGATATTTGTTTTTTAATTATTTGCACGTGGTTTTTTTCATTTTTTTTGTTTTTTAATGATCGGTTTTTTTTTTAATTTTTTTAATTTTGTTTTTTTGTTTTTTTTTTTTATTTGTTTTTTTTTGTTAATTTTAAAATTTGTATTTTATTTTTCTTATTATTATTATTTTTTTTATTTAATTGTTTAAATTTAATTTTTTCTTTTTTTCTATTTTATTTTTTTTTATCTAAATTTTAATTTTGTAATTTTAATTATTTTTTTTAATTATATGGTTTTTTTTAATAACTTAGAAAAAAATATTTTTGATATTTTTTTTTTTAAATTTTTTTGGTTAATTTTTGTTTTTTTTCTTTATATTATGTGTTTTTTTTTCAAATTTTGTCATTTCTTTTGATATAATTTTCAAATATTTTTGTTTTTATTTATTTATTTTTGTTTAAATTTTTTATTTTTACGAGTTAATTTTGTTTTTTTTACATTTTTATTGGTTTTTTTTTATTGTTTATATATATATATATATATATATATTTATCTAAGTTTTGTGTTTTATTACCAACATGAAAATCACCACTTTAAAAAAAAAAGGTTGATACTGCATCAATACGTTTCAAAATTAGCATGAAAATCACCGCTCTAAAAAAAAAAAGTTGATGCTGCATCAATACGTTTCAAAATTAGCATGAAAATCACTAATATTTTAAAACAAATATTCATACTTCATAAATAAAAATATTAGAGTGTCAAAAATGTGCACAAAAAAAAGGGGTGATTCTGCATCACCACTTTTCAAAATCGGGTGCTTTCTATGCTACCAAAAAAAAGTAGGTAACAGTGCGGTTACCTATTTCATTGGTAACAGTGTTTGAATGTTTCAGAATGAAAAATGATAGGCTTACCATGCTGCAAAAGTACTGCGCCCATGGCATAATCACTAGCATCGGTCTGTATCTCGAATGGCTGTCTTAAATCCAGTGATGCAAGGACCAGAGCTGAACTGATCTTATCTTTTAAATATTCAAAAGCTTGCTGTTGTTTTCCTCCCCATTGGAAGCCTTTCTTCACACTTGTCACTGCATGCAGAGGAGCTGCTATGGCAGAAAAGTTAGCAATAAAATTTCTCCAATACTGAGCTGTGCCTAAGAAACTTCTTACCTCGGTTACTGATTTGGGAGTGGGCCAATTCACAATGACTTGCACTTTAGAAGGATCAATTCTCAATGTGCCTCCTCCTACAATGTGTCCCAAATAAACCAAAGAAGTTTTTCCAAATTCCCGCTTAGACATCTTAAGAAATAATTGCTCTTTCTTCAAGACATCAAGTACCCTCTTTACATGTAAGACATGCTCTTCTCTTGTTTTGCTGAAAATGAGCATATCATCTAAATTCACAATCACAAAGTCATCAAGAAATGGACGCAAAACATTATCCATCACAGGCATGAAAGTCGCCGGTGCAACACAAACCAAATGACATAACCAACCACTCAAAGAGTCCTTGTTTGGTTTTGAATGCAGTCTTCCATATGTCACTTTCTGCAATTCTTACTTGATGATATCCACTTCGTAAATCTAACTTAGTGAAATACTTTGCTTCTTTTATTTGATTTAACAAATCATCTATCCTTGGGAGTGGGTATCGATTCTTTACCGTTATCTTGTTCAAAGCTCTGAAGTCGACATACATGCGCCAAGTCCCATCGACTTTCTTTGGAATCAGGACTATAGGTGAACCACATGGCGAAGTGCTTGGCCTTATGAGTCCCTTGTCTAACAATTCCTTGATTTTCCTCTTTATTTCAGCATTCTCCATTATCGACATGCGATACATGTCGATGTTTGGAAGAGGACTATCTTGTTGAAACTGAATCTCATGTTGAATCTCCCTTTTAGGAAGCAATCCTGTTGGCTCTTGAAACATCTCATGATGTGCATCAAATACATCATATGAATCTGATTTCAACTTAGGATCACAATATTCGAATGACTCGTGATTAACATTAGCTTTAGGCTTAATCATTAGAAGAACAAAATTCTTACTTGAATTCACCAGCCTTTTTACCTGTCCAGCATTTACCATTGCAATATTTGTCTTCTTGCGATGTGCTCTAACAATGTAATCCTTGCCATCTTTGAATAAATGGTATTTGTTCTCATGGAAATGGAAGATAGCTTTCCTATCATGCAAGTAAGGACTGCCCAACACAACACCTGTAATATCAAGCAGAACCACATCTAATTCAACTGCGTCAACAAAATGTGCAGTTATTGCAAAGCGCAATATGCACGTCTTTGAAACCTGTAAATTTGCATCCTTACAAATCCACCCAAGTGGATATGGTTTTGGATGTAGAATGGTATCAAGATTAAGTTTATTGACCAAGTATTCAGAGATTAAATTCTCTTGTGAACCACTATCAAATAGTGTATCAATATTGGTATGTTTGGATATGACCCTCACATGAAACAATTTAATTCTCTCTTCTTCATTTGGAGCTTCTATGTGACATTTTGAAGTACTAGTACTGGGTTTTGTTTCAATTTATTTCCACTTTATGTTCTTCAAGCCCATGGCTATAATTTTAGTTTCATCACCTGAATCCTCTCCTAAATCATGTTGAGTTGTAGCTACAGTTTTATGCTTCCCTTTGTTATTGTTAAATTTGGGTCTCTTTTCAGGATGTAGTTTCCAACAAATTTTCTCTTCATGGCCTTCTCTTGAACAATGTTTACAAATCACTTTCTCTCCCTCTTTCTTGATAGATGCAATATTTTTTCCTTTTCCTTTTGAGGTTTTCTCTTTTTTTTTCCCCTTAAAAGGCTTGTTTCTACCCTCTTCAAAAGTATTTTTCCCTCTAGCTTCTAAATGTGTAGCTTGAACACATACCTCATCTAGGCTTGTAGGATTAAACATGAGGATAGTATGTCTAAGGTAGCCTATGTAAGCCCCCTATGTACTTGAGAAAATTATCTTGACTCTGCAAATCTACCCCTAATAAGAGAGCTCTTCTCCTAAATTCTTGGGTGTAGTCTTGTACATTTTTTCCTTTCAATTGTCTAAAATTTAGCCAGTTCATTATGGCTTTCTGCATGTGAGATAATGGATAAAATTGTTTTTTTATTGAAGTAATGAAATTAGTCCATTATAGAATAATATTACCATGTTTTTTGATCTCCTCCTTTGTCTTGGCTTCCCACCAAACAAGCGCTGCACCTTCCATCCTCAATGAAGCTAGTTGGATTTTGGTGTCATCATCATGAAGGTTCTGAATTCTCAAATAAACCTCCAATTGCCTAATCCAATTATCAAGCTTTTCTGCATTGAATTCACCATTAAACATTGAAAATTCAAAATTAACATCAAGTTTTAGAAAAGGACTTTTACAAGTGTTCTTTGACTTGTGTAACTGATGTACTGAAGATGAAGTAGAGGATGATGATGATGATGAGGGTGATGATGGTGACTTTCCACTGCCTCCATTTCCTCCATTGCCCTTCTTTGATTTTTCTTCATCATTGTGACCTCCTGATGATCCCTGACCTTCCTCGTAAAGTTTGGATCCTTCTCCTTCTAGCCTTTCATTCCTTTCTTGATACAGGACTCTCACCATTTTATTCATGTCAAGGAATGCTTTCCTGAACACTCTTTCTTCCTCTTTGGGATCCACCTCTTCATGGGTTTATTCTTATCCCGGAGGCATGCTTGATGCTACTTCTTCTTCTCTTGGAGGTGAACTAGGTGGTGGAGAATGTGGCAATCTTGTCCTCCTTTGTTGTGGCTCACTTTGAGAACCTCTTGCTTCCATCAATTTGCCTTCTCCTCTCTTAAGCTTGAGCCTAGTAAGCATGAAAACCCTTGCAAACAGTTAACAAATCCTTGCACATAAAAACACCAGAGATAAAACTATAGCTTTGATAACAACTTGATCTGAAAGGAGTGTATTAGTTCTGCTATGCTAGTTGTCCTTTCAGTTAAATAAACATGTACAAATTGTCTCCATAAGTCTGCTTAAGGTATGAGAGTTTTAACCATTAAAATTAGATGAATTAGTGAACTTTAAACATGTAAATAAGCCTTGAAAACACTGAACAATAGTGCATAGCGGAGAAAAAAATTCACACATAAGTTTTACACAGTAGGCATGATGAAGCAGTTCACCCCTCCTGGGCTACATCTGTTGGTCCAGCTCCCAATGGCATGTCCCTCTTTGTTATTATGCTCAAAATTGTAAATTAAATATGTTTTCATGCCTCTAATGGCTATTTTCTCTGCACCAATGGCACTAGAATGCTCAAATTAGTCTAGATAGACTCTTGTTTCACCAAAATTGGTTGAAAATTGACCTCCCAATGCATTTTTCCCAATGACAGCTAGAAAAGCTCCACTAAATATGGAGAGAGGCAGTTAACTGAAGATAAATTGATGGCTAAAACCCAAACTTAGGGGCGTGCTCCAAATATAACAGATGGTTTAACATGGAATTAAGTGGTAGTGGCGGGGTGGTCACATTCCAACCTGCCGTAACCTCCACGCTAATCGTTTGAACTCCGCCATTAAGGTTGGAACAGGAAGTTACGAGGTTACATAATATTTAACCGTCGCATTTAAACATCACACTTCGCATGTGAACATTCGTTATAAAACTCGTTGGATTAACCGCTATGTCAACACCCAACTGTAACATTATTTTTAACCCTTGTGAACATCGTCGTCGTGACGGTTTAGTTTGCTTGCGGCTAGGGCGAAGGCCGTGGTCCTAGGCACATGGTTACATGATAGGGGGGCTATCCCTTCGGGGTTGGCCTCCCCATCCCTCAACGCATAAACATATAATGTTTAAATATATATATGGTGACTTGTAGGGGTAAGAAACACCTCACATGCGGATTGGTAAAAGCTCTTGCGGGTGGACAGGAGGTCGCGGGTTCAACTCTTTGGAGCTCCATAAAAATTTTACACCACCATTTTTAGGACATGTGGCGGCCTCTGGGCTGGCCATGTGTCTCTCATCCATTGGCTCCCACATAAAACCATCAACGGTCTAGATCAACTTCGTACCATCCACATCCAATGACCCATAATGTGCCACGTGGTGCCATCCTGTTGGCTCAGAAGAAAATGGAATATTCCTACTGACTGGGCATCTAGTCACCAAAATTTTGTTGTTTGGGAAAACGAACAAAACGCGATATCTTCCTCATACGACATTTGTTTTTCGAACCGTTCGCGGTGCCAGAATTGCAACAACGAGGCCTTTTCGGTCGCTCATGTTTGGACCTATTTTGAGCACTTTAATTTTTGAGCATAAGACTCGATCTCCTGATGAGGGGGCACATGGTGACACCATGTTGCACCACGTGTCTTCACCTGGTTGGTCATTCAACCTCCTATGAAACTTTGCCAACGAACCCAAAATTTCAACCAACCACCAACTGACACTTCAGATCCTCATTCGACCGGAGAACAAGACAGATTGACCAAAATGTGGCCCTACACAGTAAACTTCCACGTGAGCAGTATAAACTGCAGACTAGGCATCTGACTGTTTTTTATTTTAAATTTACCTGTTTGGAAAAGCAGACATAAGTCATTTCCGAGAGCACAAGACAACCATTTTTCGTGAAATGAAGTGTGCCGGATTCAAAATTACGAGCAATACGTAGTCATTCAGGTTCTGAGCCAATATGAGCACTTTTATTTTTGAGCATAAAACTGAGCCCCTGATCATAAAAAATCTCTAAGGAACCATTATTCATCAATTGCAGAACTGGGCAAAAGGAAATGTAGTGGGTCTGTCAAGTAGAGAATTGGATGTAAATGATTCTTGTGTTGAGGATGTAAAGGATTCATCAATAAAATGTGAGCATTGGTCGAAGGAATACATTGAGAACTGGTTTCTAAACAGAGTGAGGGTAGAACAAGTTGAATGAATGAACCCTAATATTTTCAAACTCTAGTTTTTCAACCATCAAATTATTTTGTTAAGATATCTATCATTCACATTTCAAGCCACGTGATGACCATGTGTCATGCTTGGAGGGAAAAGTGGAAGAGTGATGTGTCCCTTAAAATTTCATCGCCCAACACACAACCGTGTATGAAATTACCACGCGCCTTGGGGAGCCTAGCTGAGCCTAGATACATGGTGGATTCTAGTGAGCCATCAAAAATATGGAATAGTCAACCATATTCGAGTGGTATTGACCAAAACAAAGCATATGATGGCTCAATGGGTTTCCTATCTTTAGATGTATGCCACCATAACCATAGATATAACATTTTCACTTCATCTGATCAGATTAGAAGGGTGTCTCCTAAAACAATGTGCTTGGGTTGTTCAGCTTGTATGGTGGGATAAAACCTCTACAAGTATGTGTGTATATGTATATCCTTCGCTTTTGGGTTGTGTCTTACAATGATAAATTTGGTTGTTTCGCAACTGCCCATTAGATTTTTCTTTAATTTGCAATTAATATTTCCGTTCTCTTACGTTAAAACCATTGATTCCCATTTTGGAAGGATTCTTGTACCTACATATAACCTGTGTGGTGGTGGAAGACATATTGGTGTTTTGGGGAAGAATTGATTCTTTTCTGCAAGAAATGGTGTTTTCTGTTGATTTCTCTATGTAAAATAAGGGGCTTAAACCATATTTTAAGCTCTGGAATAGACTTTTACTTTCGAGAGCATAACCAAGACAAAAAAATATAGACTTATTTCTGAAAGTTTCGTTTACGGTTAATGAAACTTCTTTGTCTATAATGTAGGCTTGCAGATATTCGAAAGGTTTAAATAGTATTATCTAAGGCCTTTGTAATTTGTGTAAGATATAAAATGTATTCTAAGCCGAGGGATGCCCATTTGGTGGGAAACTTTACATCAGCCATGTCTCGGCCTGTATTCGATCTGGGGCACTCCAGTTTTCGGGACAAGAGTAGCATGAAGCCTAAGGTATGAAGTGAGGAAGATGGCGACATGGGTGAATATTTTGTTGCTCCCATGGAGGATCGAACTCCTGCCCAGGAGGAGGCTTTGAGGAAGTTCAAAGTGATGTTGAAGGAGTCGGGGCTTATGCGCAACAAAGATACAAAGTTGAGGATTTGTTGAGGTTTTTAAGGGCTCGTTCCTTCAATTTTGTAAGGCAAAGGCCATGTATGAGACCATGGTTGAATGGTGTCAATCAATCAGTGCTGATACTATTAAAGAGACCTTCCAATTCCTTGAAAGAAAGAGAGTGAAGGGGATTTATCCTCACTTTCATCATAAAACAAACAAGTTTGGTTGCCCAGTGTATATAGAAAGACTTGGTTAGCTAGAATTAGAGGAGTTCCTGATGGTTGGAATGCGTGCTTTAGTATCATGTCAAAGAATGGGAAATTATTATTGATTGGAAGTTATATACATGTTCTAGGAAGGTTGGAAGGACCATAAATCAATTCCTAACCATTTTGGATCTTAAAGGAGTGACGATGAAGCATATGAGCAAGAAAGTTTGATTTTTGTATGTAAGAGAAGGGGCTTAAACTAGATTTTAAGCTCTGGAATATAATTTTACTTTTGAGAGCATAACATGAACAAACAAATATAGAATTATTTCTGAAAGTTTCGTTTGCGGTTAATGAAACTTCTTTGTCTATAATGTAGGCTTGCAGATATTCAAAAGGTTTAAATAGTATTATCTAAGGCCTTTGTAATTTGTTTCAAATATAAAATGTATTCTAAGCTGAGGGATTCCCATTTGGTGGGGAAATTTACATCGGTCATGTCTCAGCCTGTATTCAATTTGGGGCACTCCGGTTCTTGGGACAGGAGTAGCATGAAGCCTAAGGAAGACAGTGAGGAAGATAACTACATGGATGGATATTTTGCTGATCTTGTGGAGGATCAAACTCCTACCCAAGAGGAGGCTTTGAGGAAGTTCAAAGTGATGTTGAAGGAGTCCGGGCTTATGCACAAAAAAGATAGAGAGTTGGATCTATTGAGGTTTTTGAGGGCTCGTTCCTTTGATTCTAGTAAGGAAAAGGCCACGTATGAGACCATGGTTGAATGGTGTCAAGTGACCAGTGTTGATACTATCAAAGAGACCTTTCAATTCCTTGAAAGGAAGAGAGTGAAGGATATTTATCCAAACTTTCATCACAAAACAAACAAGTTTGGTTGCCCTGTGTATATTGAAAGACTTGGTCATCTGCAATTAGAGGAGTTGTTGATGGTTACAACATTGGAATGCATGCTTTAGTATCATGTCAAAGAATGGGAAATTATTATTGATTGAAATTTCTCTACATGTTCCAGGAAGGCTGGAAGGACCATAAATAAATTCCTAACCTTTTTAGATCTTAAAGGAGTGACAATGAAGCATATGAGAAAGCAATTTTAGCACTTCATTAAGAAGGTATCAATGATGGATCAAGATTATTATCATGAGTACCTTGGAAAAATGATCATTGTTATTTTTCCCACAACCTTTAATGCAATATGGTTTGTCATAAAACCATGGCTTGATAAAAGAACCCAAAAGTAAATAGAAGTACATGGCTCCAACTATGCACATAAAATTCTTGAACTTGTAGATGCAAAGAATCTGCTCGAATTCCTGGCTCCAACTATGCACATAAATTTTTTGAGCTGGTAGATGCGTAGAATCTACTCGAATTCCTGGGAGGTTCTTGCATTTTTCCTGGGGGAAGCGATAATTCTAATGTTGGGCCATGGAATGATATTCCTGCCAACACTAAATTTAATGGCGCTGCAAATCCTTGAGGAACATAATCAATGATAGGACTCTAATCTTGATGTAATATTTTGGAGTAAGTTGTTTCTATGATCTAGTGAAAAAAAAGTGACCTTATAGAGGAATGACAAATCTAACCTGCTAGAATTCTTAAGCAAGGTTGTTTTTGATGTTTTTGTTAACAATTATTTTGGATTATTAATGAACAAATATATTTTCAGACAATATATTGTTTGAATACCCCTTCAAATAAAATTTTGTGTGTATATAATCTCAGTAGTGAACGACTAGCTAATAAAATGTATGGGTATATATCACCTTTGTCTAGCAGCTTGAACGATGAGATCAGTGATGTCGACCACCCTTTGTGTCTTGTCAGTGAAATTGATCACCCAATGCTAAGCGATGTGCAATTATCAATACAAACTCAACTACACCGATATGTGCATAATTACATTAAATTAATATATATCACAAAATATATTAGATTATATTTATCTCAACTTACGCAACATTAAATATAATACTACCAACTGCATATTAAAAAAACAAAGTTCTATAGCTACAAGCTCTATCATCAATCCACTGTATATTCATGGTAACATGACCATGCCATATTTATCAATGTTATTTAAATATGGCATGGTGGCAAATTTAAATCAAATCTACTTCACTCCTATGACTCACCCTTATGTTTAACCATGACTATCTAAAAAATGTTTTGATTAAATGTATTCAAACTAAGTTATTGCAAATAGAATAATGTTGTGAGTAACTGACTTTAACAATGTTTGTGTTTTGTTTTTATGGAAATTACATTGTTCATATATTTTTCTAAAATATTTTGTTTGAAATATTTAAAAATTAAATAAATATAAAAAAGATTTTGTTTAATTTTAATATTAAATTTTATATAGCCCACGTGGTGTAGAACAGTCGGTGATGGGGTGCACTGTTAAGGCACTCCGTTCTGTAAGGTCACCGGTTCGAAACCCGTGGGTGGCATGGGAGGAGAAAAAGTGGAAAAAATTAGGATTAGTCTGAACAAGAAAAAAAAAATATTAAATTTTATATATAAAAAACTGTTTTTAAAAATAAAATAAATATGTTTAGAAAGGAGAAAATATATGGATGAATGTATTATTAAGATATTTTTTTTATAATAATCTGATTGACCAATCAACTCTCATTTCAAATAAAATATTAAAAACTTATATATATATATATATATATATATATATATAATCTTATTTACTACTAAACTCTCATTTCCAATAAAACATAAAAAAAATTTCTATTTTAAATATTTCTACTAAAACATTAAAAACCCTAATATTATATATATATATTCCAAAGGCAAGAAAAAAACCTTGCACCTTTTGGTGTAATACTAGCTATTACGACTTTTATGATAATGATTTCCAATAAAATTATGCTATTGAATTTCATATCACTAAAAAAATTATATATTTTTTTCAATTATTATTTTATTTCATCAATAATTATTTGATAGTGGAGAGAAGCTGATTCTTTAACCACAAGTCAAATACAAAGTCCATGTTAATTTTAAACAAAAACTTCTAATCACATAATTTTACTTTAACCATACATCTTTACAAAGATAGACATCACGAAACAACGAGAGACACTTTTGGGTGGCTCAAACCAATTGGAGTGTACCTCAGTGGGCCACGTTTGATTCCCAGCGGTAGCGTTAAGATGCAGATTGCGATGAAAGGAAATTGAACGAAACCTCTTCTTTCATGGCGTACACGTTCACACTTTGTTTAGATTATGATTATACTTCGTTCCAATTTTCTTTATTCTTCTTTCTTCCTCTTTTTTTTTTTTCCTTTTTTCTTAAATGGAGGACGGCATCAATGTTTTTACATTCCAGCTTACTGCACAATAAGATTCAAACTCATTAAACAATTAAGTTTATTAAACAAATACAATTTTAAAAAAATAGTTTTTATTTTTATTTTTACGTGAAAGGAGAAAAGAGTTGGGTAGAAAGAAGAAGTACTACATTAAAAAATTAAACCCTATTTATGATCTCCAACAAAAAGAGTATATTGGAGCTAACATTCTGTGGAGGGTAAAGGTTCTTATTGCTCAATTAAAAACCAACTCACATCAACTTCCGTGTGAAAAGGATGGTGGAAAATGCCTAAAGAAGCTTGGGAAGAACTTGTGTGTACATTTTGCACGTATGGGACAATGGAATTGGAAAAAAAATTCATTTTGGAATGTGATGCGTTCAAGGACTTTAGAGAAAGTTATGGGACTATGTTAGCATTGGTTTCTTAGAATTGTCTTTTCAAAGATGGGATTGTTGGAAGGTTGGGTCAACTCATCATTAGTTTGAATAAGAAAAGGACTGAAATGCAAAAGGCGAAAAACATGGAAGTTATAGCTCCATAGACTATTTCAGTCTTATGGACGTTAAAATATCATTTCATTTCATAGAGGTTTATCCTCATGATATTGTTTAGATTTGTTGCCTCTTGAATAGGTGTCTCTCCTCGTTTTCTATTGTGAGGTTTATCCTCATGACACTGTTCAAATTTGTCGTTTCTTGAATAGGGGTCTCTCCCCCTCCATTTAACGCGACACTCCCCTCTGTTTAACACTTTCATCATCTATTTAACGCCATCTACATAACACCATCAACAATTGTTTACACTATAATGTGCAAATACTAATTTATTTTTATATTTATCATTTGATTTTTAGTTAAACAAAAAATAATTAAAGGTTAACGCGACCTGCCCCGAGATAATAAAATGAAAAAATTACATTGTAAATTATTGCTTGATATTTATTTAATAATATACTTTCATAACAAATTTTTGAGAAAACTTTCATAATATTATTATGATTCCACACATAATACTATTATACATAACTATCATTTAATGAATAAAATAATATAATTTTAAAATAAAAAAATACAATTTATAAAAATTTCCAACCCTTCCCATAACCATCTAATGTCGAAAGAGAAAGATTCAGATTATCCATAGTGTCATTAGAAAGTAGTTGACATTTCAAATCCCAACTCGGATCCATCTTAGGAGCAAAATTAGGAATGATATGAAAGAAGGACCATATAAGTAATAAATAGAAATAAAAATATATAAAAGAGGTGACCAAAGAATTTATATTGTTTATTTTTAAAATAATAATTAATGATATCTATCCATATTAATAAGTTAAGATAATTTTATCTTTTTTTTTACTTTCTACCATTACCACTATATCCTTAATAAAAATAATTATTGATTTTAAAATCTTTTATTTATTTGTAGCAAAATAACTAAAGATTGATAAAATACAATAATTATTAAAGTACCTTAATTAATACTAAGATTTATTTTATTATATAAAAAATTACATTAAATTTATTAATTCCTAAGCTTTGATTACTAAATTTTTTTTAGTTAATTTTTATTTTATTTTATTTTGTTCAAGTCTAGAATTAATAATTTCGAATAATTTTATTTTGATTTTGATTTGTAAAATGAATAATTAGGAAATATTCATTTTATTTTATTATTAGATACTAAATAATAATTATTACTTAAATTAATTTTTATTTACCTGTGGTCAAATAAATAAAAATTATTTAAGAATAATTATTAAAAGTATTCCTATAAATACCTATTAAAACTTTAATAGGGTTTTCCATTCCTGATATCTTTATTTTTATTTCTATTTTAACTCTAATTTTTATTTTTTAAATTTTATAAATCCTAATCCGCACTAAAAGGTTTAAAGTAAGATAGGGAGAGAGACATACCATGATACTATACCTGATACTATACTTTGGAGGACGGTGAACTGGAGTAACAAATTTGTTTGATCAAAGGTAGTCAACTATCGTTGATTTCGCTCCTTCCATCCTTGTTGAGATTCTGAGGATGCTTAATAATCTCAAAATCTTATATGATCTTTCTTCTTCGATAATGTTCTTCTCTTGCGATAATTCTTGCATCCTCTAAACACACGTGGTGCTTAGTTTTTAAGGAGTGCTTTGCAAGGGCAGGGGTGCGAGATCTCTCTCATTCTTAATATCAGCCCCGTGTTCTTTTAATCTTCTCTGTAACGTAAGCCCAATTTCACCAATATAGCTTTTTCCACATGAACAATCAATTTTATAAACCCCTTTTAGCTGCTCATGATTGATATCATCCTTAACTGATCACATTCATTGTCGTATTTTTCCTACTATTGACAATTGCACAAATATGTCCTTCTTTCCGAGAACCTTAGCGATCTTATCAGTAACAACTTGTTTGTAAGGTAGGAAAACCCTACCACGGAAGCCAATGGTAATTAAAAAGTTGCATACATATATAAACTGTGAACAACCCAATCCTCTTCCCCTCATCCATGCAAGCAAGTTCTGAAATTTCATTGATTCATTTTTATCTCTGCAGCATGCTAACGATATTGCATTGAGTTTTTGGCTAGATTCATATTAGTTATTAGTTTGGGTTTGACAAAAAAAATTTGCAAAATTTCTATAGTTGAATATTACAAATTGAAATTTATTATTTTAAAAAAATAATTTTATTTATTTTTCTTTAATTTGATTAAAATAAACATGTTATTGTTGATTGCCTCATTTAATGAACCCTTGCAATAATAATAATAATAATGTACTTGTAGTCAGTTCATAAAATCTTATTCTATTACTTGTAGACTATGTAATTTGCTCACATAGTTTGTGAGAGAAAATGGAGGAAGTTTTGATTGGAGATCAACTTTGGGACTTAAAATTAGATCACAAGCCAGTTTATTTAAGTTTCACTTGGGATGGAAAGAAGCAGTTAGGGTAAAAAACTCAGTGTGTTCAATAAAATCCTCCAAAGGGAATAACTCTTTTGACTCCAGAAAATTGTAATAGATTCAAAATAGCACTAGAGAGGCTCTTTGAGAAGGAGAAAATCCAATTTTACAACCTGCATAGTCACAAATTAACACATTTAATTCAAATTGCATTTGCAGAGTGCAAAAGAGAAAAAATTAAGAAGTCAGAAACAAATTTATTTCCGGTTAATGTTTGGTTTGACGAGGAATGAAAAAAGGAAAGGAGAATGTGGAAATAGTCGAACAAGGATGACATAAATTTCAAAGCTTACAAGTAGATATTAAGAAAGAAATAAACCGATTTCATGGTTTCGAGGAGAGAAGAATTAATCTTCCTTGGGAAAAATAACCCAAAATTATTTTGGAAGGAGCTCCAACTGAGAAAGATGCAAACTGAAAACAATATTACAACTTCTAAATGGTTTGACTATGCAAGAAAAATTCATGAGTAGGATCCAAGATTGACCCTTCTCCCTTGGTCAACACCGATACACAACTCTTCACAGTGCAAGAGGTAGAGATGGGTATAAAGAAGTTAGGTGTTGGTGTTGGCGAGAAAGAAGGTCTTTGAGTAAGACCCAGGTTGAGGATAGAGGCCAACAAGGTTTCCGCAATAGTCTAGCACAACGCCGGCATTTTCACTCTACTCCGAAGAGCAGAGAGTCTCACCCGAGGCGTGTTGTGACCTTAGTAAGGTTAGGAACATATCAGATATCGACTAATCACAACTATAGAGCAAAACAAACTGAACTAGGTACTCCAAATAGGTTTAGCTACTTTGCACAAGATACTACTCATGAACGTATTCAATATGCAAAATCAAAATTTAAAAGCGGTTAATACATTCATCATAACCAAATTCTCATCATAGAATTCAGACCCAGGTAGAAGTGTATTTAATTAATAATTGCGGATAGTTACATTGCTCCTCAGAGTTGATTACAGAAGGACTGATTACAACATCACATAACAGAACAGAATGAATGGAGCTCTCCTACGGCTCTCTACTGCACCAACCTCCTGTCTACGCTGGCCGATTGCCTATTTTTTCCTTTGCCAATGCGACTGTCAGTTTTCCCTCCTTTTTCGCTCTGATGTTTACCACATCTCCCTGATCATTGGGAGTTATGTTGCCTGTCCTTGTCGCTCCTTCCTGCCATCTGTGCTAGTTTCCACAACTGTCGCGCCACCTGCTCTCCAGCTCTCCACCATCGTGACAACTCCATGTCTATCGTGGTTGCGCTCCGCCACCTGTTATCCGTGACTAAAAACCGTTTCATTTTCAAAACAAGGGCCCCAACATGCCTTGACCACATGCTATTGACTCTTCCCGAGTCAATATTTTTCTGCTGCCTCAGTCTCCATTGGTCTGCCTACCTCTGTGGCTGGCCCTGTCTTCTCTATTTCCTCCCCTTGTCCAAACAAGGGCCCCAACTTACCTTTGCCAACGTTGAAGATTTGAGTTTGGAAAAGTCGGTAATGGCCTATTGCCATTCCTTCATGAGTTGTTCTGTTTCCGTGGCGATTTTTTCAGTTTCCCTTTCTCCTACAACGACCGGCAGCTTGCTGAATACTTCCTTAATTTTGATTTTGGCTTGAGCGGCCATTTGCTGTATTCAGCAGTATGTTTTACCGGTTGTCTCAGTTCTCGGAGGACCTTCCTGGTGGTAGCCGAATGCTCTTAAATATTCTGTATTTTGGTCTCTAGCTCCTCAGCCTGATTGTACAACTAGTTAATGCCAACGGGGTCTGTGGCTTCCTGTATTTCTTGTGAGACTTGCTGTAGTTGTGCCGAGAGTGTTTGAGCCTTCATAGTCATAGAGGTTGAACACTCGTGCAAATGTTTCAAAAGGTTGTACGCTTCTTTCACCGTGGTGCCCAGGGTTCCCTACATCGCAGTTTCTTGTTTCTGCTTCTCCGTGACACTCTCAACATATACGACAGCGAGATCTGGCAAGGTCAGTCTGGTCTTGAGCGTTTCCTTTAGCTCTTGATTCTCCTTGCTGATATTCGCATAGGGTGTCTTCACATGGATAAACCTTTCGATTATAGTGCAAACCGTTATATCCCCTGGTGTCTGTTCATCCTGAGCTATCACAGTTGGCTAGAGATCCCTAAAGACATCCATCACCTTCTCCACTTGCTCCTATAGATTGTCCTTTTCTCCTTTCAATTGGTCGCGCTCTTCAGTAAGCGCACTTATCTGTAGCTGTTGCTGTTCAAACCTCTGTTGGAGGTCGTTATGGAGTCCTTCGGCTTGCTGTGCCACCCTCTAGATAAAATTGTACAATTTTTTTGTGCCCAGGTCTGCATACTCTTAGCTCCAGACATATCTTGGTTCGTCGGTCTCTCTCTAAGTGGTTGACTGCTGGCTATCGACTTGGCTGAGTGTTCCTACGGTGACGTCGGTTGGGTCTGTTGCGGGGGTTGATTCCATGGGGTATTCATGTTTGTGGTTGGCTAAACCTATTGGAGTATCAAATTTTCTTGCTGAAAAGGGTTCAGCTCCTTAGGCGAGGGTGTTTTATCTGCGGTAAAAGATCCCCCGCAAATTAAAAGGTCCTGGAAAGTGCTCTATCCAACTTGGGGTTGGTTAACCTCGGGTACCAATGCTGTACTCGAGTTAACCTCTACCTCATTGTCTCCGTTTGTTTTTATTTTTTTCTTGACTGGGTTTGAAATGGTTGCTGATTTGGATGGAGTTTAGGTGGAATGGTCTTTGGAAGTGAATGACATGTGAGGTGATGAATGGTGAGTGTGAGATGAAGATGTATGAGTGTGAGGTGGAGATGAAGTTTGAACATTCAGAAATGAGAATGGATTGAACATAGGTAGCTCAGAGGTTACCTGGGGGGCCACCTCTAGCTCCTCTTGAATTGGTGCCCCTGTGTCCATAGGTTGCATTTGATCTTCCCCAGTGAGATCAACCACTTGCTTAGGCACCATGACCCTAGCTTTCTTAGCCTTAGGAGCAGCCATAGGTGGTTTGGGTGCCTTACTCTCTTTGATTGGAACTACTGTTGTCGCTGGGGGTGAATTAAAAATTGTGGGCAGCAGGGCAGTGAGTATGGGTGCAACTATGGAGGGTGATGCAGACTTTGAGGCCTGGAATTCTGAAAAAGTAGGAACAGGGGAGAAGCACTGGTTAGAGTTTTCATTACCTGATTGAAGCCTTTTACTCTCGTGTCCAGCTCCTCCAGTATTGGCGTTAACCGCAGCCATGACACACTTTTCAGTGTCTCATTCGGTGTCTCCCCTGGTAATGGTTTTGGCTGCATCCCCTCGAACGAGTAGTGATGGACTCCACTTTTGATTTCCATTCCCACCCCCGACTAGGAGCAAACTTCAGTGTGGAATGCCTTTTCATCCACTTGAAACTTCAAAGGTCTCATTCTAAATGTTGTTTCGTCCACACAGGTGGGCCTTATATAGGTTTTCTTGTGAGTGACCACGAACCATATTTGAGACGAATAACTGTCTAGCAAACTCCTCGGGACCCTTTGTTGCCTCGCCACTATGTCCACCATCTACCTATACCAGAATGTGAACGCTTCTTCGTTCACCTCCTTTGTGCTTGGGTCTCCCGAGATCTTCCAGGGCGTAAACTTCATCGCTAACGGTTGACCACTTGTGATTTCCACAGGCTGTCTGACTCTCGAGAAATTCCATTTCCACATTGCGAACGCCATGATCAGGTAGCCATAGATGAACCCAATGGCTCTTTTGTAATTATCCTCGCAGGCTTCGAACATTTCATTTAGTAGAAACGTACACCAATTCAGCTGGATTCCCTGGAGGCAGCGTTCCGCAACTGAATGGTGTCCAGGGTGCATTTTCCCTTTGTATAGTGTCTCATGGTCTTGCCTGCAATCAGGTAACAGGCGAACTTAATTGTTGGGTTGTTTATGAGGTCTATCTTCACCCCCTTCCCTCCTCTTTTGATGTGGTATTTCTTGTAATAGTCGCAATCCCCTGCCTTCTTTGCTCTTTTGGAGACTGTTTGGAATGTTGTGGAGACATCCCTCCCTTCTTCTGATAACCCTATCAATCTATGAATATATTCTTCATGCATTGGTATCTCCCTCCCTAGCCATAATGACCCGTTCTGGAGTTTTCTTAGCAAGAATTTCATACACTTCATCACAGCTCCTGTGGTTCCGAACATAGGGAGGTTCCTTAGATTTAGAATTGTTGACTACTGGATGCCTCTGAACTCTAGGAGTAACCTTGTTGCTTCTTCTCCTCCTTCAGTAGCGTAATTTTCTATATAAACCTGCCTCTTCATTACTGGAAACTGGTAAGAATCCATGAATTTTGTGTCGACCAATGATGCATTGTCATATTTTCCCACCATTGACTCCATTCTCTGAATTCTCTCGTCGAGCTTGGGCTCGACAGTTGCTGGCACTACCTTGGTCATTTTTTCTCTTCTTTGGTATACTTGCAATGCTACTCTTGCTCGTTCTCTGTAAATTCTTGCTACTAGATGCTCTCTCTGGACTTCTTCTGATGAGATTTCTCTCGCTGCTGGTCGTGCTTTCTTCTTTCATGCGGGTTATGTAAGTAACCGAAACAAATGAGGTTGATAAGACCCCATAACTAATTAATTTTTCCTGCCTCCCCCGCTGCTATAATCATGTGATTAGTTACCGCGATGAGGTGGGTTCTGATATGGTTGACTGTGACTTCGGGATTTGGGCAGACGTGATGGGTAATGATTATGGCCTTATATGGAAAATTTATTACGGTATGGATGATACTAATTATGGAAATTACTTCTCAAATCTAGATAATCCTACAGACTGACATGGGAATGATGGGTCATGATGATGGAATGATGTTCGACACGTTTGACTCTCTGACATGGATGACACCCTGGACACTACCCTCCCCCCGACCACAATCGGTTGCGATGCGGTCTCCGCATCACAACTGTGATTTTTTTCTGTTAATGCAGTTTTTGCTTTATTGGGATTCCTATCTATTCTCTTCACGAGTGCGAGAGAGTTATTGACTCTACCTACTCTATTCTACCCTATTGAATCCTCTCGGTTTCGAGAGTTATTGGAAAATGAAATAACTGAACTTACTCGTGATAAGGCTTCAGGCATGCGCCATTCACCCATCCTGGTAATACTTGGTCGTCCAGTTGTGCTAACCTAACTGCTCCTGAATCTCAGATTTCAATCACATGGTACGGTCCTAGCCAATGCAATCTAAGTTTACCTGGGAACTTTTCGAACTTGCTGTCGTACAGTAAAAATTTTCCTCTAACTGTAAACGTTTTACGCTTAATATGGCGGTCATGCCAAGATTTATGTCTGTCTTTATGGACAGTCTGATGAAACTCCACTAGAAACCTGTCCTCTTCAAGTTCTTGTAGCTCTTGTAATCGCTCTTTCAATGAGTCTTCCTCTGATAAATGTAGTTTTGACGCAATTAGCAGGCTTGGTATGACAAATTCGGCTGGTACCACTGCTCCCCTCCCGTATGCCAGCTGGAACGAAGTCTAATTGTTCAGTCTTTTGATAGTCGTCTTGTATGCCCATAATGTTGCTGGTACACGCTCATCCCAGTCATCTCGATTAGCATTGCAAATCTTTGTTAGCCCCTTTTCCAGAATCTTATTGAATGCTTCCACTGTACCATTTTCCTGAGGATGGTACGGACTGCTCTTATGATGTTGTACCATGAAATTTTCTAGCATAGATTTGATCGTTGCATTGATAAAAAGTGTACCTTGATCGCTAGTTAGAATTCTGGGGCAACCAAATCTGCTAATGATATTTTCAAATATGAACCTAGCTGTTGTTTCTGCCATGAAATCATTCACTGGTACTGCTTCTGCCCACCTGGTAAGATAGTCTGTTGCAGTAATGATGTACCTGGCCTGTGAGTGTCTTGCGACTGGTGCTATCAGTCCTATAAAATCAACAACCCACTTCTCAAATGGCTGCAATGCTTTTACAGGGTGAAGTGGTAGCTTGTCTCTGTGCAATGGACATCCCATCCTCTGGCAAACATCACATTTCTTTACAAATGCCTTACTGTCCATGTGTACTATGGGCCACCATAAACCTGCCTACAGTATCTTTCTCACAGTGGGTTTTGCACTGACATGTCCTCCCGCAACTCCACAATGGCATTCCCACAGTATATCTTCCTCTCATGATCCAAGACACATCTCCACAAGACTTGGTCTAACCCCATATTATACAAGTGTCCCGCTATTAGCTGATACTTAGTGCTCTGACTACCAAATGTCTTGTATGTGTTGTTGTATATTCAGTCGGGCATTGTCCTGTTGTCAGATAGGTTGCTATTTGGTCTAAGTAGTCTGGGATGGCTTCTACTCTAAAAAAATCAGCATCTGGCAGCTGATCATCCAGGGACCCTCCATTTTCTCCATTTTCTAGCCTTGACAAGTGGTCAGGACCCACATTCAGTCTCCCTGGCTTCACTATCACCTCAAAGGTGAAATCCGGAAATAGTAGGAGCCATCTACATATCCTTCCTTCCAGCACCTTTTTGTTAACTAGGTACTTTAAAGCTGAATGGTCAGTGAAAAATTTAAACGTACCTCCTAATAGGTAGTGGCGAAACTTTTGAAGAGAATAAACCATTGCTAAAGCTTCTCATTCTGTTGTGGTGTAGTTTATTTCAGCTATTGATAATTTCTGGCTTGCAAAATAAAATGGGTGATCAATTAAGGTATCTCCTGGTTGAGCCAGAACTACTCCTAGTGCAATGTTGGAAGCATCAATGTGGAAATGGAATTACTTGTCCCAATTAGGATGAACTAATATGGGTGCGCTTGCCAATTTTTCTTTTAGTGTATTAAGGGAAGTAATATAGTCATCTGTCAAAATGAATTGCTTTGATTTCCGCAATAGCTTTGCATAGTTGCGGATGAATCACCTATAGTAACCGGTGTGGCCTAGCATCAACCTTAACTGTTTCATTTTTTCTAGTGCCTCTATGTTGATTATAACTACCACTTTTTTTGGGTCGACGCAAACCCCTTGCTTGCATACAACATGTCCTAGCAACGTCCCAAAGGGTACTACAAAGATGCACTTCTTAAGTTTTAATGAAATCTAGATTTGCCTGCATCTGTCAAACATGATCCTTAACAACGTTGCATGATTCTTTAACAGGCTGTACACTGTCCATTCATCCATATAAACTTCCAGAAATTTATGGATATAGTCTCAAAATGCTTCTATCACAATCCGTGAAAATACTGCCGGTGAATTTTTCAACCCGAAGGGCATTACATGATATGTAAATGAGCCCCATTCGGTTGTGAAATTTTTCTTCTTCTTATCTTCTTCAGCTATCCTTACTTGATGGTATCCTGAAAATCCATCCGTAAATGAATAAGCTTCATTCCCCGCAACATTGTCGAGCACCTCATCACTGAACGGAGTGGGGAATGGGTCATGTATGCATGCATTGTTTAGGCTCCTATAGTCAACATAGACACGAATTTTAGACTTTTCATTTTTACTTCGTATGACTATAGGACTTACCCACTCTGCTTCTTCCACCAGGAATATCAACCCTACCTTTAGCATTTTATTAATATCTTCCTTGACTTTTTCTTTCACTCTTGGATTCAGATGGTATGGTCTGTGCTTTACTGGTCTTGCGTCGAGCTTCAAAATTATATGCATTTCCCCCATGTCTCCTTTTATTCCTTTTAGCTCTGCTACTGAGGATGGGAACAAGTCTTCATATTCCTGTAGTAGATTAAATATCTCCTTAGTTGTTTTTTCATCCCAGTAATCACCAATTGATGCAAGTTTGGGCTTTTCTGGTGTTCCAATGTTCAGCTTCTTGGTTTTCAACGGTAGCAAATGAATTCCTTTTGTTGTTGGTTCTTCCTGAATATCTCGCTCCCCTTATTTTTCTTCAAAATATAGATTTCTAAGGTCTTCTAGATCATCATCATCCATTTCACTGTTTATCTTATTGCATGCTACCGACTGTCTGACACTCTATTTTGGGAGTGGTTATTCTTCATCCTCCTGAATCTCTGGGAAGAACAATACCCTTTTAATGGCCTGCAATGCATGTGTGATTGATTTTGTTTTTCCTTCAAAGGAAAAGCATTGTGTAAAATGATCCGCAACTTCCTTCCAAGTACCGCTTCCTCTTTTCTTCTCTTCAGTTAGGTACCAAGCCTGTGGAATCGAATCCAATGAATGTACAAACTTGTGTACCCACAGATCTTCCAGGTATCCTACTTTCTTCCATTGTTCCTCACAACATTGTAAATGTTTTCTGGGGTCTGAGTCCCCTTGGTACTTTTTAGTGAATTGTGGTCCTTCCTCTTCCTTGAATCTAGCCCTCAACGCTGTTGCAACCCCGTTCCATTGCAACAGAAATTTGCAGTGGTTGCTCCACCACCTTGCTGACGTGGATTGTAAAGCCACATCCATGAGTGGGACCCTATGTTCCACTGGTACTTTATCTTCTATCTTGGCAATAAAGGTATTTACAGCATTTATATTTGATAAAGTAGGATATTCTCTTACCTCAGTTCCGATCCAATTGATTCTTTTGATGTTGGCGCATCTTCTTGTATTGGTCTCATATTCCCCTGCTCCAATTGTCCTAGGCTATTTTTGAGCCTAAGTCTGAGATTTGATCACTTATCCAACTCACAGTCCCCCCTACTGTTGGGTTCATATAATCTTCTCTTTTCCCTGCTGTCATCTGATAAAGATGATCAAGAAGATGAGCATCCTCTCTGTTGTCGACAGTCTCTGTATATCGGGGTCCTTGATATGGGTCAAGTGGTTGAGTGACCTTGACTTCCCTGTCTTCAAAGATCATTAGTTCCTTTTTCAAATATATTAATGCATAGTTCTTGAAAGCCCAGTCTATCCCCAATAATGTTGGACAGGGATCCTTATCCCCCATAATGTCTATCACCTCGAGGTATGTGTATGTCTTTATCCCCACAACATCAACTTCTACCTCCTCCAGCCTGCCTATGGGCACAATGCAGTACTGGTTTTCCATGCAGAGTTGGATTGGTGAATATGTCATCTTTGGTCTCCCCAATGCTTGCCATGTCTTTCTCGGCAAAATGTTGACATATGACCCTAGGTCAAGCATTATGTCATTAATTTGGAATCCCGCGACTTGAGTGTTTACTCGGAATTATTTCCCTGTTATTCTCTTATTTCTTTTGACTCTCCGTATGTATTTTTGTGTTGTGTCATTTGAATCCTTTGGTTCTGTGGTTTCCTGCACCACCATCTCCAAATTGTGCTTCAATTGTTCCAGCATTGGTGCATTGGTTACAATTTTTAAAAATAGCCAGAACCATTCTTCAATCATAGTGCTTGTACTAGCCTGTTTTTCCTTGTCCACCTTCGGCTACGGTAACTCAATGCCTTTGCTCCCCCCAAGTTGGGCAAATGTTTCCACCGATTATTTAAAGTATTGCTTCTGTCTATCTAGCCTGAACACTGGTTTTGGAGATGTTGGCCTTATCAGCTTTATCAGGTCTGTAGTCTGTGTATCTTCCACTGTTCTCTTTCCTCCTTGCGTCACTATGGCTACATTCTGCATAGCCTGAGTCTCTACTATTCTTGGCTTTGTATTTACCAAATTTTCTCCTCTTTGTCTGGCTCTTTATTCCCATCTTTTATTTAACTCTGGGCAGTCTTATGTTGTGTGCGTATTAACTCTGCACTGAGTGCACCATGGTCTTCTAGGAAGTGGACATTCCCTGGCTACGTGGCCCTCTTGGTCACAATTGTAACACCTTACAGGTCCTCTTCCTCCAACTCGGCCTCCCCTCATACCTCCTCCTCATCCCCTGGGAGCCTCATTCACTCTATATGATGGTCTGTCCAATCGTTCCTCCAGTGCATCCAGGGCTCTACACTGCTTTGTGTTGTGCATTATAGAAGCACAAAACTCACAGTATATGTTGTTTGGAACATTGGAGTATTTTTTCAAAATTGGGCATAGGCGGGGTGGGTGACCAATTCTTTTGCATATCTCACAATATTCAATTGTGCCTTTATTCTGTTGTGCGAGGAACCTTGGGTAATGGATTTGCGGCGGATATTTCCCTTGAGTGTTTGTCTGTGCAACTGCCCCTACTGGTGGAGCCCCTTGTGTCACTGCTACTGAAGTACCCGCATTCTGCCCCCACAACCTTGGAAATTCGGTGACCATGTGTCCCTCCATAAGACAGTGCGTACACCATACATTGGGTCTTGCAGGTCGCATTGGTTGAATTTCCTTCAAATTTTCCGTCAAACTAGCTATCTGATGTTGTAACACCAATATGGAAGGGTCTTGAGCTGCTGCCCCTCCCTTGAATTCCAGCGGATACCCCGCCATGGCCTTTATCTTCATAGCTTTCTCTAATGCATCTTGTAATGTACCAATCTTCTGTTGTGTTAGTGGAGTTCTTGTCAACGGAAGAAGGGCCTTGATAAAACAATCTCTCTTATGATTCAGATCGATTGGGTAACTCAATTTTCCAACCGCATCCTTGAACCTTCTCATCAGATCCCATACAGTTTCACCTTCTTGTTGTTTAATATCCCACATCTTTGACAAACCTTGCTGATCTATCTGAGGTAACTTGAATTATTTAACGAATTATTTCTTTACATCATCTATCGATGGGTTCAGATGAGCTTTAGACCATTTAATAAACCAACGTAGAGCTCTCTCCCTAAGAGTAGTTTGAAACTCGATCAAATTAACCGCCTCTGGTGTCTGTGGAGCCCTCCATATGGCTTCGCAAAGATACCAGTGCTGCTCCACATTATCATTGCCCCTCCCAGAGTAATCTAGGTATCGGGTAAATGATCCCGCCATGCTTCTTTGTGTGGGTGATACTATAATAAAACCCCTATTTCCTAGCTGTGAAATGGTATTACTAGCACTGCTGCTAGGATGTATTAATGTTGTATACTGGACACTATTCAACTTACTCAATTCTCATAACTTAACAAAAATTTCACCTAGTGGCTGATAGAGTACCATGGGAACGTCGGGACTAGAGCTACTTGAACTTTGGGGAATAGAGTTACCTTGAGTTATGGGTGTCGACCCCTCTCGGAATAGTTGCTCCATCGCAACATGCAACTCCACATCGGACATCTCTTCGGGGCGCGCGTCCTCCATGTTGGACTTCTCTCCCCTTTCTCTTTGGGCTGGGCTCCTATACACTTGCCTGACTTCCTTCACGGTCCATCCTATTCCTTGGGATTCCGTCTGACCTTCTATCTCCCTTGTCATCTGCGGCGCCTTCTCCTTGTTCTGTCGACTACTTTCCTTCTTCTCCAACTCCTTCATCACTCTCTTCTGCCACTTCTCAGCTATCTGCGCCCTCTGATGTGCTCGCCGCTCTCTCAACCTACTAGAGGTCTCGACATCCATATCCCTATTCCCCCTTCCAACTTACTTGTAGCATCTCTCCCTCAGCTCCTTCCCCTAATACTGGAGGTTGAAGTCTCCATCTCAGATTTTTGAAATTCCATCAATCCCTCGTCTACCATAAAAGCTTCGATCCACAAAGGAATCTCCTTCAACAACTCTCCTCGTAATCCGTATTTGAACACGTCTTCTGCTTTTGAAAAGGACTGGTAACACTCAGTTACTAATTCCACTATGTATCCTTCCAAGGTAGATTGCACCCATAAATCTATAGTTCGGGTCAAATCGGTATCTAACCGATGGAGGGCTACCAGATCCACGTGCAACCACTTGCGACAGATCTTCCGCGAGCTTCCTTGGACTGTCTTGACTTGTAGTCTCCGCAACCAATTATATATTTCCTCTGGAAAATTTCCCCAGAAAATTTCGTAGAGATCACTCGCAGATTCAGAGAATAGAACCCGATCCTTAACAGTTTTCTCCCTCTGTTGTCTAAGCTCAGCTTGTTGCGCTATGAACTGATCTAAGTGGTTATCCCACCAGCTTTGGATTTCCCTTTCAAAGATTCGTGATACCATGATCTAGCTCCTAAATGAAATTTGGGGTCCCGACAACGAAACCATTTGTTGGTGAGAAAGAAGGTCTCTTAGTAAGACCCAGGTTCAGGATAGAGGCTAACAAGGTTTCCGTAGTAGTCTAGCACAACGTCGACATTTTCACTTTACTCCGAAGAGCAGAGAGTCTCACTCGAGGCATGCCGTGACCTTATTAAGGTTAGGAACAGATCAGATATTAACTGATCACAACTATAGAGAAAAACAGACAAACTAGGTACTCCAAACAGGTTTAGCTACTTTTCACAAGATACTACTCATGAACGTATTCAAGATGCAAAATCAAAATTTAAGACTGGCCAATACATTCATCATAACCAAATGCTCACCACATAATTCAGGACATCAAACCCAGGTAGAAGTGTATTTCATTAACAATAGAAGACAGTTACATTTCTCCTCAAAGTTTATTACAGAAGGACTGATTACAACATCACAAAACATAACAAAACGAACGGAGCTCTCCTACGGATCTCTCCCTCAGCTCTCTACTACACCAACCTCCTGTCTACGTTGGCCGATTTCTTATTTGTTCCTTTTCCAATGCGACTATCAGTTTTCCCTCCTTTTCCGCTCTGTTTTTTGCCGCATCTCCCTGATCACTGGGAGTTCTGCTTCCTGTCCTTATCGCTCCTTCCTGCCATCTATGCTAGTTTCTGCAACTGCCGCACCACCTGCTCTCCAGCTCTCTGCAACTGTGACAACTCCTTATCTACCATGGTTACACTCCGCCACCTGTTATCCATGACTCAAAACCGTTTAATTTTCAAAACAAGGGCCCCAACAGTTGGAAAAGAAAATGACTTAGTTGAACTCCAAGCAGAGTATATAAAGTGGGGCTTAAAAATTCTTGCACCTCACATTACAAAAAATTTCAACAACATCATACAATAAGGGTTCCCCACATATTGGACAACTAGTATGACAATACCTCTTTTCAAGAGTGGTGATGTCAATAATCCCTCCAATTATAGGACCATAATGATAAACCCCTTGTTTGTAAAGTTATTTGGAAGCATGTTGTAAAATAAAATCAGCAAGTGGGCAGAAGAAAGAGATAAACGTGCTAAAGGACAAGCGTGTTTTATAACTAAACATTCCAAAGTTGATCATGGTATAACTTTAAGGCACATCATCGAAAAAGTTTGGGACAAAAATGAAGAAGACTTTTGTTGCTTTGTTGATTTCAGAAAAGCCTTTGACATGGTTTATAGGGATAAGCTTTGGCACAGAATGGAGGAACTTGGAGTTCCCAGGCATTTGAGAGCAGTTGTGCATAGGCTATATGAAGAGGTGAAAGTCAAAATTAGAAATTCAGCAGGTATTTGTGAAAGTTTTAGAAGCGATATCAGGGTCAAACAAGGTTGCCCATTGTTTCCTAACCTCTTTGGTTTATATATCGACAAGCTTGAAGAGTGGCTAAATTTACAAGGGTGTGATTGTATCCATTTGGGTAAGTTTGTTAAGAGGCTTCTTTTGTACGCAGATGACCTTATTTTAATTGCTAAATCTGCTCTTGGTTTGCAAGAACACTTACTTTTCCTTAAGTATTTTTGTAGAAGTGTGGGGATGCAAGTCAATATCAGCAAAACGAAATTAGTGGTTTTCTATAACAAAAGAAAACATAACCAACATAAGTTCTACTTTGAAGGCAACATTCTGGAAGAAGTTGCAGATTACAAATACCTCGGAATTGAATTCAACAAAAATCTAACCTCGGATGAATGTAGAAAGAAAAGAACTTTGGGGGGTTGGAAAACATTTTATGATTTTCAAAATAGGTGTAGAGAGGCAGAGTTATGGGACTGGAAAACCACTCTACTCTTTTTGGGCTTTTAGTGATTCTGATGATTCTCTACAGTTTTGAACTGTGAGCCAGTAGTACATCTGACATGCAGTGGAAACAAATTGAAAAAATTAAAAATCATTTTATTACAAACAAATTCTAAATTAAAAGTGCAGTTCCTTATGCTATCTCGTTAAGTGAAACAGAGGTTGCTCGTATTGAAGCAATTGCTATGGTGTGGGTCATAAGGTATTTACAAAAAAATGAGCAAATGGAAGAGAGAAATTGGCCCAAGGTTGTGTTTAATGACATATTGTGCACAAGAAAGAAGACTTTGATGAGGCAAAATAACAAATGGTTTAGAAAATGGGGCATTTGCTTGAGCATGTGCCCCACAAATAGTAAAGAGATAAAAGATTTTGTTATGGATAAGTTCCACAAATGTACTTGGGAGAAGGAGCTAGAGAGAAAGAAAAAGTATTATATTGAAGAGTTTAATCCCACTCATAATCATCAACAAAAAGCGTACATAGTGACCAATATTTCTTGGAGAGCCAAAATTCGTATTGCTAAATTAAGGACTAATTCTCATCAACTCTGTTGTGAAATAGGGCGCTCGAAAAGGCCAAAAGAAGTGTGGGAGGAAAGAGTATGTATTTTTTGCTATTCCGGAAAAGTGGAAACATAAAAGCATTTCATTTTAGAATGTGAGGCCTTGAAAGACAATAGGGAAAGTTATGAAGATGTTTTGGCAACTAGCTCCTGGGATAATCTATTCAGCGAGGGGTTTCTCAAGATGATGAGAAATTTTATTGTGAAACTTTACAGGAAAAGGCTGAATACAAAAGCCATATAAAGAAAAAAATTGTCCTATAAACTATCGTTAACCTCATAAACATTAAATAACTTCTTCTTCTTCCCCTATAATCACTATTAGATCTTTAAAAAATCTCAAGAATTCACCTCTAACCTCACAACGTTTCCTCTTTAATTATTTTGTACAAAGTGCAATGATGATTGTACAACACTGGTGTAACTTTCAACTTTTTGATATTGCCGTGTACATTATTTTTTTAAATGGTGCAAGTCTTTTGTCTTTTAATCTCATAGTTCTACTAAATGTTTAAAGGTTCTGTCTTTAGTATTCGAAGCATGGTTTATTAATAATGATCTTGTAGCACATAATTTTGTATACATATTTATGTTATTCTATTTTTTTTTATAATGTTATGTTGTATTTAAAAAGATTTTTCTATTAAAAATGATATTTTAATATTCTTTTATTGTTTAAACATTATTGAAATAATATTATGAACAATTATATTAAGTTGTTTTGGGTAAATTAAATAATGATATATGATATATAATCTAATTTAAAAAAAATAATTATTAATGAGTAAAAAATATCACAAATTTATTATTATAAATAATTGTATTTTTTTTACAATAATTTTAAAAGATTTACATATCACATTGCGTGAATTGACTTTTGGAATAAAATATATCACTTTTATTGGACCCACACTTTGAAATGACAACTGCATTGACTCTATCATTTTTATTGGACCTACACATTGAAATGACAACTAAAAAAGTACCTATGAAAAAGTTAAGGATGACTGAGAAGGTAAATGGAGAGTTGTCTTTTAACTCTCTCATGAAAAGAGTTAATGAATTTATTTTCCATGTACATAGTTTTGATGATGAACCACACTGGTTGGTTCAAAACGCGTCGACCACGTTCCAGTGCATGTGATTATTACCAAAAGAATTTATACTAATTTATATGATGGATCACAGAAGTTTAGATTCCGAAAATGTCACAATCTTTCAAAAAACAAATCATAGTTTTAATAATTAAGATTTTCAATTTTAGTTTTTGACAATAAATTTATTCAGGATATTTATTTTTGTCTAAAAAAATCCCATACTTGGTTTTTTTTAGTTTTTATTAAACACAGAATTAGAAACTATTATTTGATAAATACATTTTTTATTCTATAATTTAATGTGAAGATAATTTTAACCATTAATTATTTAATCATTTATATAACAACATTTTTTAATTACATTTAATATTGAAAAATAATATAATCTAAAATTATTTATTTAGATTCCACTTAAAGAATTTGTAGTGGAAACATGTTTAATACACATTAACATATAAATAATTATATGCTAAAATTGAATTTTGTTAACATAGAGAATGCGTCCAATTAATATTAAAATGATTGTCATAAATTTCCTATTAATTTTATTCAAACCCTTTTAAAAGATGACACATTAGTTATGTTTTTAGACATAAAATAAATACATACAAAAGTATTTTAAAAATATTAAGATGAATATTATCAAAGAAGGGAATTATATAGATTATCTCCTCCAATGAAACGAGTATAATTATATTAGAACCGAAATCCAATCCATGTTAATATAGATGACAATGTTTGCAACCATATATTTAATTATTGACTGGGATATGACGTCCTTAGGTTAATGTCGACATTTTATTAATCCTTCACAACTAGCATATGTTTCTTGTCGACAATGGTCTAACATTTGACAACTTGCATATTTGTTTATTAGGCATATATTTGTTGAGAAATATTGACTTGCATATTTTTTGTTGACAGTCTTCAACCAAGATTTAATTACCGGTGACCTTGCACTCTCACAATGTGCTTATTTTTCTTATTGATCATGCTTAAACATCTAATTATTTATTATTAATGCGTGCAACTCTTTCCATCTATTTTAGCTATATTTAAATTAAGCGGTAGGGACTAGCTACCATGTAACACTTGTTTAGTTACATCTTTATTCTTTGATTCATCTCAAAAATTTTATTTGTAATAAGTCATTGGTATTCGATTAAAGTTTGATTTTATTTTATTTTTTTAAATAGAAAATTTAATTTAACGTAACATTTAAAAGATAATTATTTCTACATTAAAAAGATATTTTTATCTTCGATTAGAGTGTATATTTTAATTTTCAATTAGAGTGTTGAAAATTGAGCTAATAGATAAGGGGAAGCCTGCCACCTTGTTGCCTCTCTTTGAATTAGAGAGGGAATGACATAGCCATATCACCCTATGCGCTTGCGCATGCCAACAGACTTAACATTTCATCCAATTGAGATGACATTCTCCACTTCCGTTGGGCGCTCTTGCCTTCCTTATCGTTGCTTTGAGATTTTATGATACATACGAGGTGACTCCTAGCTGCACGTGGGATATTTTCACCATGACACTGGATTTTTTGGCTCATTAGTTTATGGAGGCATAATACCCCTGGCTTGGAACCTCATCACACACATATTTGGACAATGTTTCAAGTTTGGAGAATGGGAGAGGTCGAAGGTATTTCCAGTCTGGGAATTAACGGTGTCCAGAGGAGAGGGGAACACTGACAGCAACACTTCAGAGCTCAGTGGGTTGTCAACATAGGGGTAACTCATTCTATGTCCAGTCTTTGCAAGTTTTCCAGCTTGATTTTCTCTACATGGTGGAATTATGTTCATGGTTTGTAAGGTTTCTTAGTGCCATTGAAACCTTTTGGATTCTTTTGATCATTTTGGTTTGTTTCCCGCACCTGGACCTACCCTCTAGACCCACCCCCTCTGTCACTTCTGCCTCACCCCATCCCTTGGTCAACCTAAGCATAGGGTTTAAATCTATTCATGGCTCTATCTGGTTTAGTTTGGCTTGGTTTATTGGTTTGTACCTCCTCTAAGGTTTTTCCAACCTTGTTCTCTATCTACTTCCAAGAATTATGCCTCACCAATGTATGCGCTCTCTCTAGGGTCCTGGAGGTCATGGTCCTTCAGGAAGATATCATGCTCAGACTTAGGCCCAATATGTCATTGTTAGATTTCATTCTACTACATCTAAAATCCAGCTAGAAATCCAAAAAATGGAAGTTTTAACCACCAATGACTATCACACCTATTCTGAATCTAAGATTTACGGTGAAGTTGCTAGTTGAGTCTCAGATCCTCGCCACAACAGCTGAAGTCATAGCTAACACCTTAATTCCATCACTCTCCAATGGAAAATGAAGATGCTCTTGGGATGGGTACTCAAAGAAAAATACGAGGGCCACAATGAGATCATTGCATGCCTTAATGAAATCAAAATATTCTAATGCCACCGACGCTCCTGCTTGGTCAACCTTGATGCTCGCTTGCCACATATAGAAGGTCACCTTCAGTGTGGCCTCAAATGTCTAGTAGGCTCAAGTTCTCAGGATCCAGCCCCAGTGATATCTTCCGACTAATGACGATCATCTAGTCTTCTTTTATTGTGTTTTGGTTTCAAATTTTTTTTTCTCTTATAGTTAAATATATGGCTAGTTGTAATTGCAGATGACATGTAGCAATTTTGATACTATTTTCATATAGTTTCTTAAAAGTAAACTAGATAGAGGATTTGTATGCTTTGGATACAAGTCAACTGCCCTCACTATCGTCGATTTGGTTTCCCTAGTGGCTAACCATGATGGTGAGTAGGAAAATTTGTGAATTTTGTATGACAATAGTTTTGAGGTAATAAACGATCTTAATTAACACAAAAATAACCATATATTTTAATAAATTGTTGTTACTAGAGTAAAGTGTCTTTTTTTTTGCCATTGTAACTTTAACTTTATTTAATATTTAAGAAATATCATAATTACATAAAAAAATTATTAGCTTTATATTTATGAAAACAAACAATTTTTAACCTATTTTATAATAACCAAAAAATATGAGCAAAAAAAATGAATTATTAATGAAGACAAAGATAATTAAATTGACCTTTTGGGAATAAGCCACATAAATAGTATAACAATTGTTGTAAATTAATTCAAAATTGTGTGGATCCATTATGAAAAGGCATATTAAATGATCAATAAATTCATGACATTTATTAAGTCGTACTTTAGAGCCTAGTATGAAAGAGATGTTATAGTATTTGTAAATGGGTGCAAACATTTAAATATATTCAATATGGAAGAGATGTTGTAATGCTCGTAAAATGAAGCATTAGATGAAAATAATAATAATAATAATAGATCAATTCAATTCAATTTATTGTATTATAATTTTGTTCTTTTTTTTTTACAAGAATGGTTATGGGATATTATTAAATACTTGGCCTAAATGCCAAAATTTTTGTTTACATAGAGTAGAGCACTTGCCCATAAAATCTCGCCACTCAGGATGTCCTTCATCTCTTACAAGCTACAGCTATGGAATCAATTTCAGAAATTTTCCCAATTTTATGAATACAAACAAACTGAAATAGAAGAAGGCAGTAAAACATGGCAGCTAGTTAGATTAAGGAATAGATTCCCATGAGTTTTCTCCGTCCCTCATCATATCTCCATCAGAAAGTAGGCAGCTTTGTTGGCTTCTAGATCCACATCCTTCTTGTTGATTCTCAGCACATGAAAGAAATTTAACTTCTGAAAAGAGTTTCTCAAGTCTTTAATTCTAGAGATTAGCCTTGCCAGTCTTAAGTCCAAAGGGGGAGATTTTGACACCATAGCATTTATGATGATTTGGGAGTCTCCAAAAACATTTGCTTCACTGATATTTAAGACTTTGAGGAGCTTGAGACCTTGAAATAGAGAAAAAGCTTCAGCTTGGATACTGGTTGAGTGGCCTAGACCCCAGGCGAAGGAGTGAATCTTTTTGCCATCTGTATTCATTATGACTCCACCAGCTCCAGCTTTCCCTGGATTGCCCTTTGCAGCCCCATCGAAGAAGAGGGAATGTCTTGATTGGATTATGAGCCAGTCATGGAAGTCTTTTTCTGATTCCCTTATTTGCCAAGCTTTGGGAGGAGAGGCAATGTTTACAGCTTTATGAAATTGCAGATCAAAAGAGGAGCCCCAATCTATATCTTGTTGGCTGATATTAGTATCATCTTTTAGATCTATCAAACATTCTTTTAATTGACCTTTTATTTTGATTTCAATAGTTGTGGGATTCTGCTATATATCTCTGAAGGTTATTCTGTTATGTTCAAGCCAAATCTTCCAGCATATTATTTTGGGGAGGGAGCACCAAGCAACTTTGATTACTTTATTTTTTGGGGAGGGACCAGGATACTTGTTCAGCCACTTTGAGAATAGCTCGGTTACGGAGGTGAAGTTGAAATTCAGGTTGCATAGAATATCAAGCCAAATTTGCAGAGAAAATTTGCATTCCAACATCAAATGGGTCACACTTTCTATTTTTTCTTTGCATAAGGGGCACCTTGATGGTCCGTGAAAGCCTCTTTTCTGAAGATTGTCATGGGTCAAGATCTCGCTGTGGCTTAGTAACCAGCAAAAGTGGTCGATTTTGGGTCACGTTGGGTAGTTCCAGATTCCTTTCCATGGTTCTGGATTGGGAGGGACGTGAGGCCTCTCCCTCAGCTTGGCGTAGCCTCGAGCAACTGTGTATCCCCCAGCCATCGTGTCCCATCCTCTCGAGTCATTTTTAGAAGCATGGATGGGCGCCATGCCATGGAGTTTATCAAGCAGCGATATCCAGTCACTTTGCATCTCGATTGGCACAGAGATATGCTTCCATCTAGCCCAGGTTGGACCTATCCATGCGGAGATATCCCACAGGGAATTGAAACCCGCTTCCTCCATCCATTTACGCAACGCGTAGAGGGAATTTCTGTCTGCTAGAGCATCTTCGTGCATGATCCTATCTGTCTAAATTTTTATAGATTTCCCGTTACCAGGGATCCAAAATGAATTCTCTGTAATTAAAGAGGATGCTTTGGCAAATAGCTTGAGGAAGGGCGAATTGGACTATTGGATGGGAGTGTCCAAGCAGCGTTTATGTTTTCCACTGAAATATTTTTTCCAAAGTGCCAATTGGGCCCAGCCTGGCTTGGGCGCTATAATTTTCCATATTATTTTTGCTCCCATGGCAATTTTTTGATGACTAAGGTTCTTGAAATGTAGTCCTCCTTCCAACAGAGGTTTGGATATAGTCTCCCAAGTGACTAGAGGCAGTTTTTTTTCATTTTGTTTTCCTCCCTTCCAGAAGAAGTGCCGGATACACTCCTCCATTTTTCTGATAATGCCCACTGGTGCAAGAAGAACAGAGAAGTGGAATAGGGGGAAACTGAAAAGCACATATTTTATGAGGACAGATTTACCAGCTATATTAAGCCAGGAGTAACCCCAGGCTTGGAGTTTTCACTTGAATTTCTCCAGTTGAGGGAGCCAATCTTTGTTGAAGGCTCTTTTAAGGAAAACAGGAAGGCCCAGATATTTGAAAGAAGACCAAGAAGAGGAGGCAGAAAAGCCTAAACATCTGGCTATAGAGGAAAGCAAACCGGGCGGAGTGTTCCAACTGTAAATATGGCATTTACCCTTGTTTAGCATGCTGCCCGAGGCCTCACAATAAACATCCAAAATTTCTTTGAACTTGGTGGCTGAAGATACAGAAGCAGCCCCAAATAACAAGGTATCATCCAAAAAAAGGGCATGATTGATGTTTTTAATCCCTCTTGCAATACATAGCCCATTGATTTCCTGTTCTTGCAATTTCTTGTTTAAGAGAAAGCTGAGAGTCGAGGCCTGAAGAACAAAAAGAAGAGGAGAGAGGGGGCATCCTTGCCTAAGGCCTCTTGTGGCTTTAAAAAGATCAGTGGCTCTGCCATTTACTAAGGGTGCGATCCATGGCTCCGAGATGCAAGCTCAGATCCAATTTAAAAATCTCTCACTGAATCCAAATTTAAACATTGAATTGAAAGCTATGCCTTACTCGATCAAATGTATTTGCTAAATCAAGTTTGATGACCATACCTTTTTCGTTACGATGCAAGCTTGAATGGATTGCCTCTTGAACCAAAGTGAAGTTGTCCACAATCTATCTGCCATGAATAAAGCCTCCTTGATTCTCCGAGATGATTTTTGGTAGGATGAGCTTCAGTCTATTTGCAATCACTTTGGTAATTAGTTTGTAGCCAATATTTCATAAAGAGATTGGACGAAATCTGTTAAAGTTGCTGGCACCTTTCTCCTTAGGAATGAGGGCAAGAAATGCAGAGTTAGTGCTGCCCCCAATCTTCTGACATTCTTGGGATTTTTGGACCATTTTGAGAAGATCTTTTTCTATTACCAGCCAACAGGTTTGAAGGAATCTAGCTGAAAATCCGTCCGGCCCAGGGGCCTTGTCAGGATCCATAGCGAAGAGGGCATCTTTGACTTCGTTCTTGTTGATTTTGGCTTCTAAGATAAGATTCATATTGGGTGAAATCGAATGAGGAATGACATCAAGCAGATCTGGATGACGATCCGGGTCCATATCTTCATTGTACAAATTTTTGAAATGAGAGAAGGCTGCTTTCTTGATGTTTTCAAAGTCCTTGTAAGTGACATTCTCTTCCTTGATCTCGGAGATGGAGTTAAAACATTTCTTGGCCTGAGCTTGCTTGTGGAAGAAGGAAGAGTTCCTGTCTCCTTCTTTGAGCCAGAGGCTGCGGGACTTTAATCTCCAGTATTCTTCTTCAGCCAAATAGGCCTTATGAAAACTTTTCTGAAGATGTGTTTCTTTTTCTAGGATCTCATTGGTTATAACAACATCCTCTACTAGAAGTTGATGGGCATCTAAGGTACTTTGTATTTTTCTCCTTTCTGTTGCCAGATTGGGCAGCAATTTGGCCCAAAATTTCAAGGCCACTTTCACTCTTCTTAATTTTTCTTCCCAGACAAAAAAAGGGGAGCCATTGACTGGCAGATTCCAACAATCCTTGATTAATTGCATGAATTCGGACTCCTTGACCCAGAGTGGGCTAAATCTGAAGGGGATAGGGCCCAGATCAAGATGGGGCTATAATTCTAACATAATGGGCTTGTGATCCGAAGTGTTGTTAGAAAGGATGTGTAATCTAGGTTCTACTCCTAGAAAAAGAAAATAACTTTGAATGAAAAATCTGTCTAGCCTAGCGGCAATATGGCCTGGGCCTATCCTTTTGTTAGACCAAGTGTACTTACCAGAGATTGGCTTGATGTCCAGCAGGTCCCAGTCCTGCATTAGTTATTCCGCCCATTCCCTTGCTGGATCTCGAACAATGCTACCTCCTCTCTTATCTGACGAGAGAAGAGTGAGATTAAGGTCTCCGGCAATGATGATATTTTCCAAATTTTCTAGATCTGCGTGGTTTCTTATGGAGTCCCAACAGATATTTTTTACCCCAGAATTAACTGGAACATACACATTAACGAGGCATAAAATCTCTTTAGTGACCAGATGCTATAATTTGCAACAGCAGCCAGTGAGTATCTCGAGACTCAGATATAACTGAGAATTTAATAGCATTCCAAAGTGCGCCCAAACCTCCCGAGGCCCCCCGGGCGGAGATTTCTCTAGATTCACTTCTATTCCAGAGTTTCTTGCTTATTTGTAGGATGACTGAGTCTTCCAGTTTAGTCTCCTGGATGAGAAATATGTCAGGGGCTTCTATCCTTATTAGGCCTCTAATGGCTTCTTCCTTAACTTTGCTCCCCATACCTCTGCAGTTCCAGGAGATGATCTTCATTATTTATGTTTCTGGTGGGCTCCCTTGGAGCCTTGGGGCTGATTTCATGCCATCTTTGGTTTTGAAGCTAATAGCTTCTCAAGATTTGGCTGGCTTCCCTGTAGCTTTTCTTAATACGTTTCCTGCTCTCTTTTTCCCTTTTCGGTTTTGCGGCCTCTTGTGGATCTCCTTACCGAGGCTTGAGACTCACCTATTTCTCCTTCCTCCTCTGAGTCCTCCGAATCTTGGTCTTCTTCTTCGACTTCTGAGGGGATGCCTTTAAAACTTTCAGCTGCATTTGCTCCCTTGAGAGAAGAGGAGGGAGTGCCTTTGCTTGGGGAGACTGGTTTTTGGATCTCGGCCTCCTGGGGACCCTCTGCTTGCTGGGAAAGAGGGTCAAATTTGTTCTCTTGCCCCCTTTTGGGAGGGGGCTTCTGAGCATTCGCCTGAGGGGGGCCTTTTCCATTGGGGCCTCCAATCTTTGGAGCTTTGTGGGTCTTTTCTTGCTTGACTTGATTCCACCCCTCCTCCTTCTCTTTCTCTGTCTCAACATTTGTCGGGCATCCTCTAGCAAAGTGTCCATAGACATGGCATTTTCGGCATTTGAAGGGAAGTTGCTCTTAATCAAGTTTCTGCACATGAGACCAGCTACCAACATTGATTTTAATGGCTTCCGGCAGACCCACCTCAAGATCTACTTCTATGCAGATTCTGGCGCAGTCATATTGATATTTTCTGTTAGCCTGATCTATGAATTTTCCGAGGGAATTATCGATGTGCTTCAAGGAATCCCAGTTCTAGCAATGAACTGGGAGATTTGGAAGCCGAACCCATACCGAGACTACCCTGGGGACATCGACAGCAGGGTCGAAGTTTGGCATCCATTTATTAAGATACAGGCCTTGAGGGCCCATGAAATAGGGTCCATTCTGAAATATGAGGTCCTTGTCATCTTTTGAGGAGAACTCAAAGAGAAAGAACCCTCGTCCAAGGAAGTAGGAGGTAACATTGTGCTTGATCAGAGGAGCCCAGTTCTTGTTAACCCAGATCTCAGTAGTTTTTGGAGACGACCACAGCCCAATGAATTGACCAACAAGAGCACGGTCAGCTAAGGACAGAGAAACTTGAATAGGGGTCTCTGGAGGCAGTGAGATTTCCGGAATTTCATCTAATTTCTTCACAAATTTAGCTGCTTCATTCTTCTTCTTCGGGGGCAGACCAACCAACAGTTGGTTGAAGGAATCCGCGGCAGAAGTTGGTGGAGGGGGCGGAGGCTCCTTTGGCGAGCCCTACGCCTCCATGATCGAGGCCCTAGGCAGGCCGCCGCTAGAGCGCAGCCTTACTGCGTAGAGGAGCTCGAGCGCGAGCTACAAACCCTAGCAGGAGAGCGAAAAACAAAAATGGATTTGTATATAATTTCAAAGTTTTTTTTTTTTTGTATTATAATTTTGTTCTTATTAATAATATTACAAACAATTATTTCCAAAAGAAAAATATAATATGTATATTACATTAAAATAAATTTAGATAATAATTATTCATTTTTGTAACTATATATTTTATAATATATAATTCATTGAGATTATCTCATGTGGTTGAGTGAAATGATTGTTATTTTCTCACTTAAATTCAAATCTCAACTTAGTAACATGATAAACTATAATATATTGATAAATATTATCGTAATAACTTTGTGCCTATAAATATTAGTGTATTAAATATATATATCTGTAGACTAGTTTAATATTAACAAACTAAAAAACAAAAACAAAAAATATAATTTCATTTGGATGGCGTGACCAGTTCTTTCGAGTTGTCTCACTCAAACTATTACCTTTCAAAATTATTTTATCCATGTGTAAGGAAAATCACGCTTAAACATGATTAAGCTTAAACATGTATTCTTCGGGAATGGATATAAAGGATGCACGTTTCCATATGCAATAACAAGTTATTATTGTGGAGAGTGGTCTTTAATTTTTATACATTAAACTCCAATAGGTTTATATTATGATCTTTATGGCCATTAGGCTTTTTTTTTTTTTTAACTGAAATGGTTATGTTTTATTGATGGAAAACAGGTTGGGCATAGCCTAAATAACCCTTACAATTTTCAAAAGTTACATATGCTCTCTTTCTACTTAGGGGATGATTGCCATGGTTGATGTTTCTGCATTTATGCTAATCATTCCATCCTGTAAAGATGTTCGCCAATCTGTCTGCTTCCTTGTTTAATCCTCTGAGAATGTGGAAGAGTTGAACTGATGGAAAATATTTTAGAATTCTGAACACTCTTGAAAGCTGTTTGTTTAGCACCGGGTCCTTGAGCCTTTTCTTGTTAACCAGCATTTTTATCAGCAGTTCTGAATCACCAAAAATTAGAATTTCATCTGGATTTCCTTTTCTTTCCATTTGACAGGCTTTCAAGAGGCTGAGAATTTTAGCTTGATTATTGGTTTTAATTCCAAGGCCCCAACTGAAAACGTCTTTTCTCCCATTCTGGAAGAAGATCACCCCTCCTACTCCAGCCCTCCCTGGATTGCCTTTTGAGGCTCCATCGAAAAAAATGGAGCACTTGCCCTGAGATTTCCACCACTGCTGGAAGCTATCCTCTGATTCTCAGATCTGCCATTTTCCTTTATGCATTGGGCGGTTGAGTGCTGGAAGACTGGCTTTTCCTGTATAAGCATCCAACCACACCCTTTCTTCAGTTTGCAAGGAGTTTTCGTCTTTGACTGAGGAATGGTTCAGAGTTTCTAAGAGGAGATTCTTTGCCTGGTCTGCCACTTTTGCTGCGGGCAATTCTGTATTGTTGAATATTATTTCATTCCGAGCTAACCAAATTTTCCAGCATACATACTTTGGTGCAGCTGTCCACACCTTTTTCCAAATTGATTTGCGGGCTATGCTGAAGGGATATCTGTCATTCCAAGAGGAGAACATGGTGTCAATCGTGCTTTGAGATGGAGGACACACATTCAACCCGACGAGGAAGAAATACCACACCTCCTTTGCAAAATCGCAGGCTAAAAATAGATGATTTGCAGTTTCTGAGGCTTTTTTACAAAGGACGCATCTATGCGGTCCAGCTATGTTCCTCTTACGCAAATTATCACCAGTTAAAATTTTGTTGTGGAACAGGGTCCAGAAGAAGAAATTGATTTTGGGAATGCCGAAGCTGTCCCAAATATTTTTCCACACGGATTCTGGGTGTGGCGAATCCTTTTGACTCTGCATCTGATAATATACTTGACTGATTGTGTATACTCCGGTCTTACCCCAGCCCCAAACATCTTCGTCTTCTGTGTGCACCGGGGAAAAGTAAGAGATTGCAGCTTGAAGAACATCTAGCTGTACGTTTAAATGTTCAGGGATTCTGGGAAAAGTCCAACATTTCCAGTTCCCTTTCCCGTCCCAGCTGGAGATGTCTTCGATTTTCCTTATGCCTTTTGACTGTAGCTAGACTCTTACCTCAGTAATATCGTGGTTTTATGCAAGAGGGTGATGTCCCATAATGTTGTCTTTCCATAACTTTGTTTTTTTTCCATTACCAAGGATCCGATATAAGTGGGATCTGAAAAATTCAATACCTCTATTACACAATTTCCAAACCTGAGTTCCTTTTGGGGATTTCTCCGTGTTGAAGGTTTTAATAGACTGATTTTTGAGATATTTCAATTTAAATATTTGACTCACTGGATGAGTAGGCTCTGCGTGAATTTGCCATAATAACTTACAGCCCAGAGCTAAATTTGCATGGACAGGGTCTCGAATTTGAATACCTCCCTCTGCCAGCGGACGTATCACCATATCCCAGCTTATTAAATGAAATCTGTTGGAGTTTCCTCTCCCACCGTTCCACAAGAAATTGCGCATGAGTCTGGAGATTTGATCAGAGATAAGCTTTGGAGCCAGCATGAGGGACGCTTGATATGTGGGCAGAGCCGAGAGGACTGGTTTGATGAGTGTTAATTTGCCCCCTGAGGTTAACCAGAAACCTCCCCACACAATGATCTTCCTTTTAAATTTCGATAAAACTTCCTCCCACAGGTAATTTCTGTTGGAGCCAAGCATGATAGGAAGTCCCAAATATTTTATTTTTTCCCAATCTGTATGTCCTGTATACCCCAGATCGTTTGGAATTGTCTCAATTTTGTGCTGCTATGTGTTCCACCCATACACAACACTTTTCCTTTCACTCACTAGTGCTCCTGAGATGCTACAATATTTCTGGAGTATAGTTCTGAAGGATTTAGCTATTCTAGGAGAGGCCCCTCCAAGCAATAATGAATCGTCGGCGAAAAGTGCGTGATTCATAGGGTCTATTCCTTTCACAATTTTGATCCCTGGTAGACAACCCTTTTGTTTTTCCAAATTCAGTTTTCTTCTCAAGGAGTCTGCCATCAGAATGTAGAGAAAGGGTGAAAGGGGGCAGCCCTGTCTCAAACCCCTGGTGGCTAAGAATAAATTAGCAGGTCTACCGTTTATCATGGGCGCAATCCATATCTTTTCCAGACATGCTTTGATAAGATTAATGAAGTCCTGGCTGAAACCAAAAGATAAAATGACCCTATACAAGAAAGAACGATTAACTCTGTCAAATGCGTTGCACATGTCAAGTTTTATGAGCATACCTTGTTCTTTGCGTGAGTGACTGGAATGCAGAGCTTCCTAAACTTGTATGAAGTTATCCAGTATGTGTCTTCCTTTCACAAATCCCCCTTGGGCAGGGGAGATTAATTTTTGCAGGAGGGGTTTAATTCTATTCGCCAGCAGCTTGGCCACAATCTTGTAGGACGAGTTACACAGAGAAATTGGCCTGTACCTGTCAAAAGAGCTTGGGCTTGCCTCCTTTGGAATTAGGGCGAGGAAGGTGGAGTTTATACCGCCTCCTATCTTTTCCTTCCTCATGAACCCATGAACCATTCTAATGAGATCAGATTTAATTAGCTCCCAGCATTTTATGTAAAAATGTATTGAAAAACCGTCAGTCCCGGGTGCTTTGTCAGGCTCCATGGACCAAACAATGTCTGCAATCTCTTCTTCTGTGACATGGCTCAATAGAGTGTTGTTGTCTTCTGCACTGACCAAATGTGGGATGTTTGTGAGAAATTCTGCAATATCTTCCTCACTCCCGTCCTTTTCTGCACTAAGAAGATTATGGAAGTGATTCACAGCTGCTACCTTAATTTGCTCAAATCCTCTGCATACCTGTCCACTAGTTGTGATGATTTCTGCAATGTGGTTTCGCGAAAGACGAGCCCTGTATTGTCTGTGAAAATATTTGGTGTTTCTGTCCCCAGCTTTGAGCCACAAGCTGCGGGACTTGATGCGCCAATATTCTTCCTCGCTTCTAAATGCATTATATGTTTTCCTTTGAGCAATTTTTTCATTATCTAGATCCCTTGATGAGTTTTCTTTCTCTTCCATTCCCACTTGGAGTTCTTCCAGCTGGTTGACTGCATCTTTTCGCTGACTAGTGGGAGTGTTGGTGGCTTTCTTTATCCATTCTTTTAATGCCTTCTTATTATTTTTCATTTTTTGTTCCCATACGTAACTTGGTGAGCCTGGAACATCTATTCTCCAAGCTGTTTCAACAGTTTCATAGAACCCTTCCCTTTCTTCCCAAAGAGGACTGAAACGAAAAGGAAGGGGGCCGAGGTCTTCTTCTTCCTTTAGGCATAATAAGATTGGCTTGTGATCTGAGGTTAGTTTAGGAAGAATCTTGGAAAAAACAATTCTTTTATCCATCATAATAGAACTGCTGGTGAGGAATCTGTCCAGCCTTGTAGAAATGTGGTGTTCTCCTGCTCTATTGTTAGTCCAGGTGTATTCTCCTTTCACTGGTTTGAAGTCTACTAAGTCCCATTGTTGGATGAGGTTTTCCACTGTGGCGAGGAAGGGGTATCTCAAAGAGGTCCCTCCTCTCTTTTATTTGGGGTCTAAGATTATGTTCAGGTCTCCTCCTATGACTATATTCATAGGATTGAGAAGCTCCAAAAAGTCCGAAAGTGTATTCCAGCATTCTTTCTTCTCTTCGTAGTGCACAGGAACATACAAATTAAACAGGGCTAGCTTAAAATTGCTTTCTATATGGCACAATTTTGTGTATATCCAGTGTTGGGTCTCTAAGGAGCTTTCTAAAGAGAAGGAGTTTTTGGACCAGAATGTGCCTATTCCTCCAGCCGTACCTCTTGCACTGACTACCTTTCCTGAGTCAAATTTCCATCTTGTATTGCTAGTGTTTAGAAGGGTTTCCCCTTCTATTTTTGTCTCTTGGAGCATGAGTATGTCTGTGGATTCCATCTTCATTAAATCCCTGATAGCCTCTACCTTTGTGGGATTCCCCAAACTCCTGCAGTTCCAAGAGACTAGCTGCATCATTTATAACTTGTTGGGGTAGGTCCACCTCCCTTAGGGACTCTTGGTCTGGTGTTCCTTCCGAGAGTCATTTCAATGGTAGCTTGACTTCCCAGAGTTTTTTGTCTTTCTGATTCTTATTCCCTAGTTTCTCTGTTTGATTTCCTTCCAACTCGCTTTTATGTCCTTTCTAAGATCTCTTCATCCGATGAGCCCTCATTTTCTACATTCTTCTTCTTTTGTTTGATTATATCAGCATATGAAGGGGATGAATTATTACATGGATTCGAGTTTGGAGTGTTACCTGGATCTGAGGATTCGATGTTGTTCTGCTGGGGAGGGTCTTCCCGTTCTGCCTCTGGAGGATCAGAGGGTGAAGTGAGAGATTCAAAAGGGTTTTTGTCCTCTTCTATGCTGATGGTTTCCTTGCTTCCAGCGTTTTGAGTGCTTTCATTTTCTTGCCTTGGTTTGCTCCCTGTCTCTTTGAATTTGTTTTTGCTGTTCTGCCTATTGTTTGCCAGTTTCTTTACCTGTTTCCATTGCTCTCCTTTTTCTTTCTCTGCAGTTTCCTCGTTTTTTTTCTTGCAATATCTTTCGAAGTGCCCATATTCATGGCAGTGTCGGCATTTAAAAGGCAACTGCTCATAGTCGAGCTCTTGGAAATGAGTCCAGTCCGCCACTGAGAGTTTGATGGCTTCGGGTAAACCGACTTCCAGATCGACCTCAACGCAGATGCAGGCACAAGAGTATTGATCCTTCCTCGGCACCTGATCAATGTATCTACCAAGAGCGTTACCTATGGATTGCAACGAACTCTGGCTCCAGCAGTGGAGGGGGAGGTGAGGGAGGCGCACCCAGACAGGTACCGCCATGGGAACGTCTTGAGTTGGATTGAAGTCAGGAGACCATTTGTTCAGGTAGAGCCCTTGGGGGCCCATGAAGTATGGCCCGTTTTTTAAGATCAGACTTCTATCCTCAGTGTTTTCAAACACAAACACAAAGAAACCTTTGCCAACGAAATGAATTTTTATTCCTTCTTTGACCAATGGTGTCCAGTTTCGCTTTACCCATTCCTCTATAGATTTTGGGGATGGCCATAACCCTGTGAACTGGTCGATAAGACCTCTTTCGGCGAGATTCAACGCTGTTCTACATGTTTCTTCCACCGGCAGTGTCACCATGGGGATGCTTCCTAGTTTTTTGACAAACTTGGACTGATAGCCAGTCGTCCTTTTCCCAGAAGCAGCGACTAAGGATCTGAACGCTTCCAGTTCTGGTGGAATTGGGGGGGAAGCAACAGAACCCCCACCAAGATCCATGATGAAGAGGATTCACACGGAGAGGAAGGAACAGGCAGACGCTGCTAGGTCAACATCAATGGCTCCATGCGGGAACGCGATGCCAAAGAGAACTGGATCAGAAAGACCGAGCAGAGAAGGGCCTGGGCCAAAGCGCCGCGCCTACGACCCAGAGCGCCGCGACAAACCTATGCGCCGTGCAGGAGTTGGAGAACACACGGAGGGCTGAGCCAATGCGCCGCGACAGTAGCCCAAAGCGTCGCGCGCAGTAGAAGCAAAACCTTAGCAGGAACCCTAGAGTTGCAGAGCGTTATCAAACTTTACTCAAGATATGGCCATTAGGCTTTTTGAAAATAACATCTTTCTTAAAATAAAAAATATATTTACATGTTGTGTCTGTCCTTTTTCTGTGTGTACTATAAATAAATTTAAAATAGTAATTAATAAAGTAAAATAAAATAGTAATTAATAAAGTAAAATAGAATAAATATTATAATGTATAATAAAATAATAAAAATATTAATAACATATTATATATTAATATTAAAATATAATTTAGTATGGTTATGTAAAAATATTTATAAATTAATTATTAAAATATAATTAAAAATAATTAAAATTGGTTTAAAAATCATTTCTTAAATAATATAATAAATTAAATTTATATTTTAATATTTATAATAATATAATAAAAATAAACTCTTAGCTTTTTATATTTAAAAAATAATAATAATAAATATATTTTTAACGTAAAATTATATTTCAAAATATTATTAATAAAAATAATTAAAAAAATTAGAGTTGTTTTTAAATATAATTTTATTTCAATAAAGTTCATGGAAAGATAAAATCACCTTTTTTTTAAATGATATCTACATGAAACGAAACATAGAAAAATAAAGCACTGTGTATATATATACACCACATCTTAAATATATCTAAATACCATATCTCGATATGGATAGTTAACAATATTTCAAATTGACATTATAACTTAAAAAAATAATTTAAAATATAATGTATAAATTTAAATTTAAATATGAATATTAAAAATGGAATAAATACAATTTAGTTTTTTATTTGAAAATTGACTTGTTATAAAACAGAATAATAATAATTTTTCCTCCATTTTAGTTTATTAAAATATATTTAAGTGATGCTTGAAAAGATGAAACATTATAAAGATGTTCTAAGCACATTTTAAAAACATTTTGTATATGAATTGAAAAATAACAATGTGCTTTTAAACATTACATGTGACATTACAATAATATTGATGAAATTTAGTAACAACTTAAGATAATTTTATGATATTTTTAGTTGGAAGTTTGAATAAATACTTTTAGCTTTTCAAAATAGATTTTTGAAAACATTTGCTTTTAACAATTGCATGTGGCATTGTAATATTGTAGATACAACTTAATAATGTCTTAATATAATTTTCTGATCTCTTTAGTTGGAAGTTTAAATAATCACAATCGATTTTGGAAAACAAAAAAAACATGTGGTGGTAATGTGCAAAAAACAAGGGCAGTGACATTGCCACCATATGGCTCTTCATGGATATATCTGGTTTAGTTTGGCTTGATTTATTCATCCTAAGCACCAAGTCATCCCTCCAACAAGATCTTCTTCAAGGCAACTTCAAAACTTCAACCTTCTGCAACTTTTCTCTAGAATATCTGCCATGCAGCGACACTTCAGAATTCCGACCTTGCAATTTCGGCCTCCTGCCACTGGTAGCTACATAGAAATCTAGTAGCTTCACATGTGTGGACAAAAATATATATTAACCTAAAAGACTTTGATTTATTTTTCCTTCCTTTGTCTTTCTAACTCTTTATCCTTCTTCGCTATTGGAAATCGAACTTGAGATGAGCAGGTGCTTCAAATGATTCAAGCTTCTTATATCTATAGCCTTCTTGAGGGGTCAGATATACCTCCTTTAGGACGACTTCATCTTTCTTGGGCCAAATTGGTGAATAAATGGCTTTTATTAACCCAAAATAAATATTTTCTTTTGATACAAAGTCCAAATGGGATTATAACACATGACATAAATTTTTCTTTGTCCTAGAAAGACTTAGAAGCACAAATAACATGATTTTGACCTAGAATTAAGCATGAAACCCATGCTTTGAATAAACTAAATTTTATTTTCTTTCTTTTTACAAAAATATACAATGTCATGATTAAAAAGGTCATTATGAAGTCCGAACCTAGTTATAATTTCCAACAGGTTGTATGAGAAACTTTTATATATATATATATATATATATATCCACGGGGTCTTGGATAGACGGTGATTAGGTGCTCTTTTAAGGCACTTCTTTATGTGAAGTCACCGGTTCAATTCCCTGCCACGATTAGGGTGATATATTGGACATGATGAAGATTGTAGTCCTGTCAAGCTTACAATATATATATATACTCTGATCAACAATGATCAGAAATTGTACAACGAAAAAAAAAACTACTTGTTGAGAAACTTCTAAGTCTTCTAATGTCACCAAGGTAATCGCTGAAGAGTAGAGTAACATTAGTAAAAGTAAGTTATAATTGTAAAAATAAGAAAAATTACTTGCTTATAAACTTATAAGTCTTCTATTGTCACTAGGGAAATTGCCAAAGAGAAGAGTATCATTACTGAAAGTAAGTTGTAGGACCAAAATAAACATTACGTTTAAGTCATAGATTGTTGGTGAACTAAATCTTCATTCCTAGATTTTGTAAAGGAAAACTAGTATTAATAGATTGTAAATAACATATTTATATCATGGTTGAACCATAATAAGATTTAATTAAGGGATTGAGGACTAGTGACCTGTGCCTATAATTTAAAAAAAAAGATGACAATAACGTAAGTTCCTCACTAAGAGATTAAGGGAACTAGATCGTAGTGAAAATATTCACATACAATAAGAGTACACTAACTGAACATCTTTATCTTACATTTCACATTGACAAAAAGGAAGGAGATATATGTAAAACTATAATATTCACCATAGATTACTTTCCATTGTAAGAGCTAACAAGGTAAAGTGTATGCACAAGCTATCTACATAAGTGTCTTTACACTGAGTAATGAGTTTGAAAGAAAAACCTTAAGCCATGTATGTAGAGAAGGGAATATAGAGCCTTGGGTTAAGATAATTAAAGAAGACGCTTACATGAAACTATTAGAAGAAACAAAGAAACCATGTGAATACAACAAATTGTAAATCCATTTAAGAATAGAAAATTTATAGATAGTCCAATACATAAATGGATTTTACAAATTGTCCCATGATATCTATGAGTGGCCAGAACCAACTCGATAGGGTATAAAACCCCTTAAGGGAATGAAGTCCTTTAAATTAACTTGAATATAAATTAGTGGCCATAGATGGAGAAGTGAATTTAAAAACATAAGAACCTAATTCTAAAATGGGTTTAAATTATAGATTTTTACCTCTCACAACATGAAGGATCAAAATCAAAATTTCCAATGTATACTTTTTGATCTTTATGTTTGGAAATTACTGAGAGGGAGGGGGGGAAGGGGTATGAATCTGTTATTTAAAACTTCACTTTTTGGTAAACTTAATTTTCTTCTTATGAAACTAATGGTTTATGTATGTGCTCTATTATTATTGGATTTTTTGCATGTGTCAAAGAGAGAAATTTGTAGATATACTTATCAAGAATTCAAGAACATTCACACAACATTCAATAACCACCACATGAAGACACCAGATATAAGTGGAAACCTCGAATGGATGAAACCACAAATTTTAGGCTAAAAGTGATGTGAAGGCAAGCTACTAATCCTTATTACATCATATTTTTGTAGGCTCCAACTCCCACAAATTTTCTGTAGGCTACAACCCATAGGAGGATCCTACCTCAACATGCTATAACATGTTATTTATCAAGATACAACATATAAAGGGGCAACAATCTCTCAATCACAATATCTGGTCAAAAGTGTTGGTTATCTTATATACAATTATGCTGTCAAGCCTATTGTAAATTTGCACTGCTTCTCCTTTTCAACTCTGTGCCTCTTTTGTTGTTGTTGCTCATCAAATTTCTTATGCAAACTACTTCAATTCAAAAGTCCTGTTTCCATTCCACATTGTATATTTTATAAGAAAGCCTTATTGGCTATTTGTATTCTTTGCAGGAATATGAAATGAGGCATTGTTTCTTGGTCTTCTAAAAACTGTTCATAAGCTTGTCTCTTCATTTTCAATTATGAAAAAAAATGTAATATAAAATAGAGCTGAAATAAAATAGTTCAATCAGTATTGATGACATATCATATTTGTATTATAATGTATCATACATTTTCTGATCAATGAAAGCATATATTTTTCAGCTTGTGTCTTCCATTTGACCATATTCAACCTTCACATTTATCATCATAGCCTTTGCACTTCACATAACTTTCAACCTTTGCAATGAAATCAACAACATTAATCAATAATAATTAATCGACAACAACATTACCAACATTCTCCCCCTTTGGCATTGATGGAAACACAACTATTCCTCTTCCTGGACCCTCTATCTGCCTCCATTTTACTTATACCACCCCTTTGAAGTTAATGTCAAGGAGTGGTTGTGACCAATCAGTCTCTAAGTTTCATGCCCCCAAAAAAAATTCCATAACTATGCATGTAATAGGTAGCAAATATGGAAGAGTAAATGTTTCTCAATATGTATATGATGAAACCTATTATTTCCAATGTTGCTTCAAGATGAAATCTTACCAAGAACCACAATAGTGCCACTCATGAGAATAAGTTGCACTACAAAGTATTTTTACACTCAAGTGTATTTAGAAAATACCCAGCAAGTAGCCCAATGCCATGAAATATTGTAGGTTTTAAATACACTATTTTGTAATTAGAAGTGCAATCTCATGATATTTATTAAAAATTGCCCCCAACACTAGGTCAAATAAAACTATAATAAAGAATTGATAAGTCCAATATATATGCACAATAATATATCCAGGATGGTCGATTATATAGTATATCCATGATGGTGACATAGTAGTCTTTGCATGAAAAATATTATTTGAATACAATTTTGTAGTATTAATGCGAATGCTGCATTAAAATACCAACACTACTATTGTCACAAGCTACAACGCTGCTACCATAAGGATACCATAAGGATACCATAAGGACTCCATATTCGTGCTTCAAAAAGAATCGATACTCACTCCAGTTTGACATGTCATGAAACTATGGTCCATGTTTTGAAATGTTTTAATAATGGTTGAGTGTTGCTGTCATCTTCTTCTTCTTCTTTAATTTTTTTTTTTATTAGAATGAAAAGAACATTGTATATTATATAAATAGTACATGATCATAGTACAAGAACGACTGTTAAAGCCCATAATAACATAAACTGAAGATCTCCATCCAATTGGCTTGACCACAAAGAGGCAAGAGGAGGCTTCATCATATAAGGTAGCACATGGTATCTACACATATGTTCCATCTACACATGTAAATGACATAGCATAATAGGATATCATCATATCAAAAATGATCTATAAACAGTAAAAACCAAGACATTGTATGCCTTGTTACATAGTCGAAAGTGCCAAAATCTCGATCCACCTAATAGAATCCATACACTGGCAGCACACAGAAATGGAAATGAGGATAAGAAAATAGCTATCCAAAAAGAAAAAGGATATAGGAAAAATCCCATCGCTTGAAAAAACCGGCTCGCTTGCATCAGGTAACCTTGACATCAGGGTATAGGAATCTCAAAATTTTGAATCATCTTGGAAACCTTAAAATGGGAAATATGCAAGCTACCGAAAGGTAGCGATAGGCCCTTTTTGGATAATACATTATTTTCCCTGTGTATATGGTGCCAAGACAGTTCATGAAATTTGGGTATAAGATGATTCACACGGTCAATCCATCCATGAGCACCCTTCAAACAAAGGTGAGCTTCGCCAGAAAAACCATAAATTATGATCCTAGAGTCTCTATACACATTAGCAGAAAACAGGTTGATATTAGAAGCCATCCAGAGCCTGCTCCAAAGGGCCAAAAGTTCCCCCTTTTTGTTTGACCCACTCCCACCATTCCAACAAATGTGATACCTGTCCAACTCATTAAGTTTAATCCAAGCTTAATCCACGCTCCACATCCACAGGACTATCCTTGGAGAGCACCATCGAAAAAAATTGGCGAAAGGGCAATGAGATGAGGCCTGATGAGAACAGACAAATATTTTTCAACAAGAAGTAGAGGAGCCTGACCAGCCAACCACGTCATGATATGGCCCTGGGCGTTGGCAGGCGTACTCTAAAAAATCAACCGGTTCCGAGCACACCAAATCTCCTAGAACAAGTAAAAAGGAAAAGTTTTATACACACCCTTACATCTCCCCAAACTTGGATGCCAATCTCGACTCATTAAGAAGTCAGAGAATAAAGCCCAATTTTTTGAGGAAAAAGGGCATGAAAAAAACAGATGAGAAGCTGTCTCCTCACACTTAAGATAGAAGGGGAATCTTCCAGGGCCATGATATCCACATTTTTTTAGACATTCCCAAGTCAGAATTTTATCGCGCCAAAGTAGCCATCCAAACAGAAGTATCTTCATAGGGTTGTTCCAGCCTCACCCATGCCGAAAAGGGGAAGGAGAACGATCGATCAACTGCCTGGAGAAGTGTTGGATAGCCAGAGAATTAAATCACACAATAACACAAGTATTTCACACACAAAGCAATGAGCTACGACTCTTCAATTAACCTCAATCACTCTGAATCACAAAACTGAATACAATGAACCCGGTGAAGGGTATTTAACCTAAATTGACATGCACACACTCTCACATAACTGAAATTGATCAACTCACTTAATTCACTCTCTAACTCACTCACCAAATCTATCTATAACTCGACTCAACTAATTCATGTAACTGTTTGTCTAACTCTGCATGAGGGAAGTAATTATATATTTTAACACTCCTCCTTAATTACGACCACTAAACTAAAACATAGCTCATGACAACTCAAACATGCCTGCTGGTCTATGTCTCAGCTAGGCTTACAACACCTAAGTTTCTTTTGTGAAACTCAAACAAATCTACTGCTAATGGCTTTGTAAAGATATCAGCCAATTGATCACTCATTCTACAAGGCTTCAAGTGAACTTCTCCATTGCTTACAAGTTCTCGAATAAAGTGATATCTAGTATTAATATGCTTGCTCTTTTGATGAAACACATTATTCTTGGATAGTGCAATCGCTGATGTGTTGTCACAGTATATCGCTGTTGATCCTTGTTGTTTCTGCTTGAGTCCATCCAATACTCTTCTTAACCATATTGCTTGACATGCTGCTGAAGTCGCTGCTACATATTCTGCTTCTGCTGATGATAATGTCACAATAGGCTGCTTCTTAGATGCCCATGCTATCACTCTTGAACCGAGATGAAAAACATAACCGGATGTGCTCTTCCGATCATCCAAACTTCCTGCAAAACCACTATCTGTATATCCAATCAATTATTTCTTTTCTGTATTTGCATGCATTATGCCATAATCTCTGGTTCCTGCTATGTATCTCAAAATTATTTTTCCAACACTCCAATGTATGTCTTTTGGAGTCTCCATAAATTTGGAAATCAAACTTACTCCCTGCATAATATCTGGTCTTGTCGCTGTGAGATACATGAGGATGCCAACCAATATTTTGAATAGATTTGGATTGACATCTGCCCCTTCATCATCCTTACTTAACTTTGTACCTATTGCTACTGGTGTAGATACAGGTTTGGAATTATCCATCCCAAATCTTTTCAACAAATCTCTTGCATATCTATTTTGAAAAAAAAAAAAAAAAAATTTCAGATTGCTCAACTTCAATGCCAAGAAAATATTTCATGAGCCCTAGATCTGTCATCTCAAATTCTTTCATCATGGCTACTTTAAATTCATCTATCTCAAGATCACCTGTAAAAATCATATCATCAACATATAAGAAAACTATCAAAATCTGTCCATGCTCATTTACCTTTGTGTATAAGGTAGGCTCAATGCTACTTTTGCAAAATCCATTCTTGATCATGTAGCTGTCAATTCTGCTATACCATGCTCTAGGCGCTTGCTTCAGTCCATAAAGCACTTTCTTCAATCTGTAAACTTTATCTTCTTTACCTTCAACTTCATAACCTGGAGGTTGCTGCACATAAATTTCTTCTTCTAAAATTCCATTCAAGAAGGCTGATTTGACATCCATCTGATAGACTTTCCACTTGTTCTAAGCTGCTGTCGCTAGAACTGCTCTTACAGTATCCAATCTGGCTACCGGAGAAAATGTTTTCCCAAAGTCTATTCCTGGTTGCTGCGAGAATACTTTTGCTACAAGTCTTGCTTTAAATCTGTTAATCTCACCTTTCTCATTCACTTTAGTCTTGTACACCCACTTCACACCAGTGAGATTTTTATCGTTTGGTAAATCAACCAAATCCCATGTATCATTCTTTTCAATTGAATTCATCTCTTCATCCATGGCTTTCACCCAAATTTCATCTCCGATTGCTTCTTCAAACGAAGAAGGTTGGAATGCCAACAATGCAAAATTTGAACTAACATCCAAATCATCATAAATATCTTTCAAACTTCTCATCTTTTTCTTACCATTACTTGATTCGTTGCTTGGAGAATTCTGGTCTGTGGATCTGCTTGAAGATCCATGCTGCTCTGAAAATCTTGGAGTCCTTGCTAGTGTGACTCTGTTTGGTGTCTGTTCTCTTGGTTCTTTTTTCTCCTCTTCTTCTACATCATCCTCTTCCATCAATGGTGTTTGTGCATCGGTTAGTGTGTCTACAGTCCCATTCCATGACTCTTGTTCTTTGAACACAACATCTCTGCTAATGATTATCTTTTTGGTGACAGGGTTATACAATTTGTAAGCTTTTGATTGCTCACTTTAACCAGTAAATATGCATTTTTCAATTTGATCATCTAATTTGCCTCTTATTTTCTTAGGCACATGTGCATAGGCTACACATCCAAAAACTCTGAAATGAGATACACTGCATGACATACCTAACCATGCTTCTTCTAGAACTCTGTTCATCACGCTCTTTGTAGGATATCTGTTTATCACATAAACAACACATGCAACTACTTCTGCCCAATACTCATTAGACAGGTGTCTTGCTTTCAACATGCTCCTTGTCATGTTCATGATTGTTTGATTCTTTCTCTCTGCTACACCATTCTGTTGCGGTGTGTATCTGGTTGTAAACTGTCTTTGGATTCCATGTTGTTTGCAGTACTCATGGAATGCCTTCGAATCGTATTCGCCACCACGATCAGATCTCAATACCTTGATCTGTCGATCACTTTGGTTCTCCACTAAGGCTTTGAACTCTTTGAACTTTGCAAAATTTTCAGACTTCTGCTTCAAAAATTAAACCCAAGTCTTCCTACTATAGTCATCAATAAAAGTGAGGAAGTAACAGCTTCCACCAATCGACTGTGTCCTCATAGGTCCACATAGGTCGGTATGCACCAACTCAAGTGGTTTCTTTGCTCTATAAGAAACTCCTTTCGGAAAACTTTCATGGTGTTGCTTTTCCAAGATGCGACACTCACAAGTGCTTCTAGGTTCTTTGATGGGAGGTAAACCTTTGACCATCTGTTTCTGCTGCAACAATCTTAAACCAGAAAAATGCAAGTGTCCAAACCGAAAGTGCCATAACCAGTAATCATCAGAACATGAAGTTGTAAAAGAACTAACCTGATCATTGTAGTTCATAATTAGAGGAAAGAGTTTGTTCCTCGTCATCCGCACCTTTGCAATCAGCTACTTGCTTGGGGACTTGTCGTAAATAACACATTGTTGCCCCTGAAAGATAACTTTGTATCTTTTCTATGTCAATTGACCAACACCTATCAAATTGTGTTTGAGTCTAGGGACATAATATACCTCTGATATGGTCTTTGGCTCTCCCTGCTTGGTCACAATGTTTACCACTCCTTTTCCATCTACATCCACAATCTTGTTAGTCCCCAACTTTGCGTCTGTCTTCACGGAGGAATCCAAATTTGCAACCAAATTCTTGTTGCCTGTCATGTGGTTACTGCAACCACTGTCTAATAGCCAGACCTTATCAGACGGTTCATGCATGGTATTGCATGCTAGAAACATGGAGTCAATATTCTCTGTACTAACATTAGCTCTTTGATTTCCTTGATCAGCTATCTTCTTCCTACAATCACGAGCATAATGACCAAATCTATTGCAATAATAGCACTTTACCTTTGATTGTTATGAAATATTCTGCTGCTGCTGCTTCCACTTTGATGCTCATGCTCTTCTCGGTCATTTCTTTGACCACCATAGCTACCACCTCATCCTCTACCTCTCGATCGACCTATGCCTCGACCTATTGAAATATAAACTTGAATTTTGAAGGTGGTTTCTAGAGTGGAATCCTTCTTTCTGTCTATCCTTGCTTCATGTGATAGAAGGGATTCCATCAACTCATCAACTGTCAATTTTTCCAAATCCTTCACTTCTTCTATGGCTGCTACCATAACATCAAACTTGGTAGACAAAGATCGAAGAACCTTCTCAATAACTGTTCGATCTTTAACATCTTCACCATAGATTTTTAACTGATTGACGACAGACATGACCCTATTCATGAAGGAATCAATGTCCTCTATCTCCTTCATCTGCAAACTTTCAAAGTCTCTCCTAGTATTATGCAATTTGACACTATTAACTTTGGCCATACCTTGATAGCTTGTCGCCAAAGTTTCCCATGCTTCCTTTGCTGAAGAAGTTATCATGATCTTCTGGAACACTGCTCGATCCACTCCCTACTGGATAAGAAGCAACGCTTGTGTATTCTTCCGCTTATCTTTCTTCCATTGCTCCCTCTCTTCATTACTGAGGGCTCGTTCTTCTGCATCATCTTGAGGTTCTGCAAACCCAAACTTGACATAATCCCAGAAATCATGCGCTTTTAGCATAGTCTCTATATTAATAGCCCACACATTGTAATATTTCCCATTGAAAAAAGGAAGTTGTGGCTAAAAAATTGATGTGGCCATCTTGTCTCAAACAAAAAAATTTCTATGACAAAAACCCTAAATTTATCTCGATATACATTACAATGCTGGGATTCAATATAAATTCAAGTGGAGTCGATATAATAATCAATATATTGCTCACAGGAGTTAATACATTAGCTGCTCGACGATATGAGTAGTCAATATATAGAAATCGTTAGCCGATAATTAATAATATCTTTGTGAAGACATGGATATGATTTATTTATCATGCATACGATTTGGAAAGCCAAAGCATGGATTAATGCCATACATATATATTTAAGATATATATGTGAAATCCAACGCATGGATAATAATAGGGCAAATGCCAAACCAATGATAATGCCGCCAATAATAATAATAAATTGAAACCATGCACTTTGGGTCTTTAACGTTGGATTTTACATTGGATTTACCGCTGGATCTTTAACCTTGGAGAAATGAACGTTGGATTCTATTGTGTGAATGTTGGATCTCCCAGGCGTGGAATTATCGTGCATCCGATTTGGAATTAGAGACATAGATCTTCCCGCTGGAGAAGAGCTAATGCAGACTGATTTGATGCTGTGAATAATACACGTATAATAGTGGGTTGATGCTAAAGTTGATGCTTTGACATACCCTTCCGGTTGAACACCATTGAGGCTAAGCCATGAGTCAGTGTGGATGAAGCAGGTTAAAATTCGTAGCTGAGCACTGTTAGTGTTTGATGAAGAACCAACACCCAATTATTTGTAGAGGTAACAGATAATATCACTGAGAAGTTGGAATGATTTAGTCGAACGTCTGGCTGTCCAAGTTAGGGGACGAAACCCTAAAAATTAACTCTAATCCTCTACTCATCATAGATAATTCCAATAACTTCTTTATTAATGATCAATACCAATTGATGTATTTACTCCAATGATTAATTGAGAAGTATTATTTTGTGTTTGAGATCTTTCGGTGAAAATCACATCAAAAAAGATTTGGTCGATGCGTTTCGAACCAGCCAGTGTGGTTCATCATCAGGGCAAGATGAAAAATCTGATCAAGAAACCCCTTTAAATAGAAAGTAAAGCTCTCACTAGCCGTTTGTAAAATAACGGCTAGTTTGACTCAAATATTTCAAATATTTATAAAAAATAAAAATAATAGAAAAAAATCAAATGTTTAAAGTTTATAATTAGGATTCTTATATAATTTTATTTATTTTAATAAAAATAATACTTAATACTCATATATATTTTATTATAATTATAATTATTTATTTGTTATATGTTTTAATTTTATATATTTATTTTATTAATAATAATTAATTGTTATGTGATTCAAATCTTCATCAAATAGTTATCTTTTTGATAATTAATCTTAAAAAATAAATAACTAAATGAGTAAAAGTTTCAATAAAATAAATAAATAAATAAAAATAAAATAAAAAGAATAAATTAATTAATTAAATAAATAGACAAAATAAAGACAAAATAAAATAAATAAATAAATTTTTATTTTTTTTTTATTTTTTATTTTTATTTTTTTTAATTGAAAAAAAAATTAAAAAAAAATACATAAATAAATAAAATATAAAAAAAAAATAAAAATAAAAATAAAAAACTAAATAAAAATAATAATAATAATAAATAAATGAATAAATGAATAAAAATAAAAATGTACAATTAATTAATTTTTTTAGGAATGAAGGGCAGGAATCCAGCATCTGCTAATCATCCACCCATCATCTCTGTTTAGGTTAACTGGGCTTTTTTCAATTTCCAAGGCTTCTCTCAACTTGCGGTGGTAGAAATGGGATTTGGAGTTTTTTTTTGGAGAAATTTCTCATTCTTGCAACAGTTTTACTTATTTAGTTCATTAACTGATTGTGAAGGGCCACACACTGATTTTGAGGTTTAGTGACTAGTGGATTCAACGTGAGATTTTTCTGGGTTTTATGAGAGAAGTACATGGTTACAATTTTAAACTTTTTGGGGTTATACTCAGGCCTGAAATACTCATTTCATTCTTATAGTAGGATGAATTGCTAGTGTATTTGGGATTTTCACACTATTTTGGTCATTTAGCTAAACTTATCTCAAAATATTTATGGGTTTTATTGGTTGGGGTGTGAAGAGCCTCTCTCTAATTTTTCAAAAATTTTGGAGCAGTTTTCAAGGTTCATTTCACAGTTTTCCTCCAACAACAATTTCTGGGTAGTGCTTTTGGATAGATTCAGCCATTTCACTTGGATATTTCACTTGGGTATTGCATGCTTGGGGTAGCAAGCCTATGTTCTATCTATTCACTCCATTGTATTCAATTCTAGCTTTAAAATCAATAAAATGGCTCAATTTTATGGCTGCTATTCTACGGCTCTCTGACATATTCAATTTAGTGCATGTTTTTATATTCATTGTATTTTCTAGTTTGGAACATTATATATAGAAGAGTAGGTTAAATTCTTTTCTTAGCACTGTATTGTTAATGTTGATATTCTCTACAAATTTTATGATGATACTCCTAATACTATTGTTTGTAGTGATGATGTATGTAATAAGGATGATGTTGTTAATATTCCTTATTCTCATGATTTATTGGTTGCTAATGAATTGGTTTCTCTTACATTTGAGAAACATGTTAGAGGAACTAACCCCTAATTGTTGTGCCAAATGAGGTAGTTATTGTACAAATTTTTTTGTATAAGTTTTGAACATTAATTATCAAACTAGGGGCATAATATTATGAGGTGTTGTGCACTATATGTATGGAATGACAATTTCATATCTTATAAAGTACCACCTCTCTAAGAACAACCTATTCTAATTTGATGCTATTTTGTAGAAACATAAATTATAATTTAATGCTATAATGTAAAACAAAGCAAGGATAATCTTCTAACCAAGGCTTATTGTAGCTTCATTGGTAGAAATTTCGGTCATAGGGTTTCACCTCATTTTATAATGAGATGACTCTTGTGACAATACTTTGTTAAGTACGTTAACAAAATATCATAAGAATATACCTAAGTGATCATAAGTAAAAGGGAATGACATTTGGAAATAAACTTAAAAGTAATTAATCCTCTTAAGACTAAAATGACTCCCATATCAAATAAACTTTATAACTGGTAATTGTAAATATACAAGTCAAGACAATTTTCTTCTAATCAAAGATTATTTTTTTTGTCACAAAGAATTTGCTCCTAGCCAATATGGCTTGATCTATTGAGGAAGTACTTTAAGATGGATTTTTTAAAATTCTATAAAACACTTCATATAGAAATATTTATAATCTATTATGTCAAGAAATACAACACAACTAACTAATTAATACATAAATTATTCACTTGAATTAACACCTATAACATGCAATAAGAAATAAGAAACATAATAAAAACATAAATAAGAAGACAAGAATTAGGAACACATATTTAGGAACACATATGAATTTGGAAATTATTTATAAAAATAATTATTATGCAACACATACCCAAGTCAGGGGACCTCTTAGTTGTGAATACGTTGCAAGAAAACCATAACATCTAACGAATCATGAAATACAACAACATAGTTCCCAAATTATCATCAGATCAAAGATTACAAAGATTTTAGTTATGCTACGTTCCTATGCTTCATGATTCCAATCCTCTTGTAGAACTTTGAGTTATGATCCCCATTTTTTGGATGGAAATTATAAAATATGATAACAATTTACAAATGGAAGATGTGTTATATGAGATAACACAAGATCCCTAAACATTTGTATTTGAAACCATTTATAACCATCATTTAGTTATTTAGGATAAATGATATACATGTCATCATTGGTTTGACTGCTAATGTAGAGAGAATCAATTATGAATTTCATGACGTGAAGTACGAAATTCCCATTTTCACCCAATTTCATGTTTAGACCCTCTTGCTATAGTTGTTGTTGATCGAAACATTGATAAGGAGCTTACGATTTCCATGATGGAGGTTTTTTATGTAATCAGATCACAAAAACATAAGAAAATATAGATCAATGACTTGAAAATAAGCCTCTTTGCGGGGGAAACCTCCTTTTACATCACATAAATGAACCATTCTTGGATGATTCAAATGAAAATACCTCCTTGATCTATATATATATATATAGGAGTCTAATTGGTCAAAATATAAATAGGGCCTACATAACAATAACAATGTAAGGGCACAAAAATAACAATATGGGGGCTACACTAGTATTATAGGGACCTAACATGCCCCTCTCTTTCAAAAAAGTTTTGTCCTCAAAATTTGAGTAGTTATGGATGCTTATGAATAAAATACTCATCCTCCCATGTGGAGTCTTCAACAAGTAAGTTCTTCCACTTAATGAGATACTCTAAAATTGATCTATGTCGTAGCTGTCAGATTCTTGTTTATGTGATTGCTTCAAGCTCCAATATGATTTTTCCTTCCTCGTCAAGTTTTGGCAATATATTTTTAACTAGAAGTTTGTCACCTATAGTCTTCTTTAAGCATAAAACATGGAAAATTGGGTGCACTCACAAAGATGCAAGAAACTCCAATTTGTATGCCAGGGTACCATTATTTTGCAACACCTTGTAAGGGCCATAGTACTTGGGTGATAATTTATTATCCTTCTTAGCTTTCTTGAGGAACATTTATTTGTATGGTTGTAGTTGTAAAAATACCCAATCACCCACATCAAAACTTATTTCACTACGATGTTGATCTACCTATTGTTTCATTTGATTCTATGCTAGATTCAAGTTATCCTTTAAGTGTTGGAGAACTTGTTGTTAATGCTGATGTGATCTTCCACTGCTTAAACCTGAGAATTGTCTCTTAAGGATGATGTGATGGACGGTGGATGATATCCATAAAGCACCATAAATGGGGTCATCTTTACTGTGATATGGAAGAAAGTATTATACCACCATTTTGTGAGGGGTAACCACTTGATTCATTATGTTTGTTTATTAGATACAACACAATGAAGATATCCTTCTAAACATTTGTTCACTATCTTAGTTTTCTCATTAGATTGAGAATAATAAGATGAGCTATGATCTAGTTGAGTACCAAGAAAATAAAATAATTTTGTCCAAAAATTTCTAGTGAAAATGTGATCTCTATCACTTATAATAATATTTGGGTTTCCATGTATCTTTTGAATTGTTTCCACAAATGCAGTAGCGACTGCACTGAATTTGAAAGGATGAGATAGTGCACAAAAGTGTGCATACTTGGTAAGTCTATCAACTACCACCATGGTGACACTCTTTCCTTTAGACTTGGTTAAACCTATGATAAAATACATTGAGAGCACTTCCCAATGCTGGCTTGGAACGACTAAGGTTTGTACAAGACCCAAGGTCTTAATTGTCTCAACTTTATTTTGTTGGCAAACCAAACATTATGCCACCAACTCCTGAATATAAGATTTAAGTCCATCCCCAAAAAATTATTTCTTGACCTTGTGGTAAGTTTTTAAAAATCTTGAGTGCCCTCCTATAAGAGAGGTGTGAAATTACAAAAGAAACTTGTGTTTAAGTTGGGATTTCTTACGTAGATATAAGCGGTCTTTGTACCATGGTGAATAATTTTTCCAAATAAATGAAACAGATGCACTAGGATATTACTGCAACTTTTGAATGAGTGTCCATACCTCTTCATCATTCTTCCATTCATCCCTTTCTTCAGTTATCTAATCAAGTTTGATAATAGAAATTCCGTAGAGAAATGCTTCCACATCCTCATTCCTTCTCGAGAGTGCATTTGCAAAAACATTTTGTTTCCCTTTTGTGTAGATGAATTCAAAGTCATAACCCAACATCTCTGTGACCCATTTTTCCTGTTCTTTTGAAGATAATTTTTGTTCCAAGAAGTATTTAAGACTATCATGATTTTGTTTTACCTTGAAGAGTCTTCCCATTAGGCAAGGGCACCATTTATTCAATGCATGTAGGATTGCCAACATTTCCTTCTCATAAATAGGTTTATGTAAACACTTTCCCTTTATTGGATGAATTTTAAAAGTAATGGGTATTCCACTATAAAGGTTTTTGTGAATTCTATTGTAGCTAACACCGAAGCTCGAAACACTACCTATTTAAGATTTTCAAAGGCCTTAATTGCTTCTAGAGTTCAAAAAAATGCATATTTATTCAATAATGTTTTTATAGGTGCTTCTATTTTCCCATAATTCTTAACAAACTTGTGATAATATCCTATCAACTAGAGAAATCGTCGAAGATGCCTTAAGGTTGTGGGGATTTTAAATTCCATAATTAATTTATTTTTTTTAGGGTTTTCCTTAACACCCTCATGGGATACAATATGACCTAAACATTCCACTTTTTGTACCCCAAAGAAACATTTTGAGGATTTTTTTATACAATTATTTTTCTAATGACTTACGTTCCCAAAGGTGAACCTCATCTTGGATGTTATCCTTTAAAGTCCCTATGAATACATCAATCAAATGCTCCACTGGAATATAAACTACCTTGATATTCAATGTTTGGAATTCCTCAATATGCTCCCCAACTGAACCCTTTTGTTTGATATTTATCATTTGGCTAAAGAAGGTATTGCTCTTTGTATCCTCACAATGTGCTATCAATTCCTATGTAAAAATTTTCCAAGTGACTAGTGCTTTACAATAAAAAATTCATTGATAACATATAAATTGACTGGGTTATAAACATAAAGATGCAATGCATACCTTTTGTGTGTGTTGCACATCGTATAGATCAGAGAACTACTCCATCTGTAACATCCATGTTACTAGATCCTTGATATAAAACTTCCTCATAATTGACCTTTGGAATGTGGTTGGTTTTCAACCAAATTAGAGTCTCTAAAATCACGATTCACATTCCTTTTGTTCTCATCATGAGTTTTATGGAATACCTTTTCGTCATTAGGAAGCATTTATTGTATCAAATTTGTCAAACCTTCCTTCAAACCTTCCATTTTTTATTTTAAACAATCCTTCTATATAATTTTTTATTTTTTCTTCTAAACCATCCATGTCCCCTTTTAAACCATCCATCTTAACATTCATCATTGTTTTTAATTCATTTTTGGTTACTCTCTACAAGAGTGAAATTTATTGCGCTTGTTCTCGTAATTTTGATATGTCATGTTGCATTTCTTCCTCTTCTTCATGAGTTATAGTGGATATTTTTGTTGGCTTACTGGGTGTATCCATTTTTTTATTTCAAGGAATTTTAGAACCAAATACTAATATCTATGCTTCAATATTCCCTTTGAATCACTTCAAACTATTTTTTCAAACAAAAGCTATGCAAATTAATAAAATACACACCTTTTTATTGCTTTTAGGAGCTCGATCTTCAAACTATTATATATATGTAATTTCAATTTCACAAAGCCTAAAACTTCATCTTGAGGTATATTTTTGTGTCTTCTTTCTAACCTCATAGGTTATACCAAAATTAGATTCTTCAAGATAAAGTTATACCAAATCTCCCACGATGACCTGATTATGGATTGATTCAGTATATCGAACTTATGCAGACTGCCATGTGTCACTGTTTTGGCCTTCGACCCTGCAATTCGTCCTTAAGAAATTAAAGTCCATTCAATTTAACAAAATTTTTACAGAATTCACATCTGATGCTCGAAGAGAAAGTTATGATGATTTTCTCTAGATCACTTATTTGACACTACTACATTTGGCGGAAATTCCGACACTTGGTTCCGACGCTTTTGACCAAATGTCAGAAATTTCCCCAAATTTTTTCCATCTCGCCCGAAACCGTCGCTATACCGACGTTTATAGAAAAGTGTCACAATACCGACACTTAGAAAAGTGTCGCAATTGCGACGTTTGGAGGAAGACGTCGCAATTGCGACACTATGGCCCAAAGCGTCGCTATTGCGACGACTGCCTCCAAACGTCGCAAGTGTGACACAATGTCTAGGTGTCACAATTGCGACGTTTGGAGGCACCCGTCGCAATAGCGACGATTTTTCCGCTGTCGGTATAACGACACTTATATGCGCGCTACATAAAAATACGAAACTTATATGCGCGCTACATAAAAATTCGAAACTTATATGCACGCTACATAAAAATGATTTTATTGTTTCGTATCCGTCACAATAGCTACATTAACGTCTGATATCACGCGCGCATTCGCCCTTCGCTTTTGCAGAAAAACATTCACCCTTAGCATTCGCCCTCAGCTCTTGCAGAACAACATTTTCCCTCAGCATTTGCCCTCAGCGTTCGCCCTCAGCTCTTGCAGAACAACATTCACCCTCAGCTCTTGCAAAATGGTAAGTTCTTACTGCAGGCCCTTCTCTATTTGGGTTTTTTTGGTCAATTCCATTGGATTGTGTTAGGCTGTAGGGTTCTCTCTAGATGTCAAGAATCAAGATTCAATACCCTCTATTATCTTCATCACCCGATACAAGATTTAAATTTTTCCCAAAGAAACGCTTATTAATTTGGCAGCCATTATTTCTCCCTGCTTTAAAAACCCTACATTTAAATGAAAACAAGCATTGCATTTCAACTAAAAAAATCTATTAGTGTTCAAATGTACATGTGTGCTACATTAACGTCTGATATCACACGCGCATTCGCCCTCCGCTCTTGCAGAATAGCATTCGCCCTCAGCATTCGCCCTGAGCTCTTGCAGAACAGCATTCACCCTCAGCTTTCGCCCTGAGCTCTTGCAGAACAGCATTCGCCCTCGGCTCTTGCGAACGACGTCGCCACACGTCGCCCCTCGGCTCTTGCGGGGCAACATTTGCCCTCGACGTCGCCCTCGGCGTTCGCCTCGGCTCTTGCAAAATGGTAAGTTCTTATTGCAGGCCCTTCCTCCTATAGTAGGGTTGACTCTATTTGGGTTTTTTTGGTCAATTCCATTGGATTGTGTTAGGCTGTAGGGTTCTCTCTAGATGTCAAGAATCAAGATTCAATAATCTCTATTATCTTCATCACCCAATACAAGATTTAAATTTTTCCCGAAGAAACGCTTATTAATTTGGCAGCCATTATTTCTCCCTGCTTTAAAAACCCTACATTTAAATGAAAACAAGCATTGCATTTCAACTACAAAAATATATTAGTGTTCAAGTGTACATGTGTGCATCACTTGTGTAGAGTATTCCTTTTCCACTTTCACATTATCCAAGAATGTGTGCAGTATAGTTCATATTTTTTGTGATTTAGATTATCTTGAAAAAGGAAAGGTAAATTATTTCCCATGGAAAAAGAAGGTTTTCCCTTTTTATAGGTTGTTTGGACTTACGTGGAAAAATTTATGGTATGCATTTCATATTATGTAGTTTAAATTTGAATTAACAGATTATTCTACATAAAAATATAATTACCTATGTGATGTCCTTCATCACTAATTAAAATTATAGGGTTTCAATTTCCTAGACTCTAACTCATCTGATGCTAAATTCTAGGTTCTCATTGGTGGATCACTCTTCCATTGATTTCCTTTCCCTCTGGATCTTGTCATACTTTAAAAGTCATCGATGATACATATATTATTTCAGGTATCCCAAAAGGCTTTATAGTAGAACATATTGTGAAGTTTTTTTGACACTTGAAGATTCTTTTTAGAACTGCAATGCGGTCTATGCTATCGAGTTATATACCAAACAACTTGTCCTTAATAACCACACTATGAGGTAGGTTCAACCAGTTTGAACTTGTTGGGACATAGCATATGAAGTTGTGTGATGAGTCCATATCACAAGTCTATTATGGTGAAAAAAGTGAAGACACGTAATGATAGTTATTATGTTAACATTACTAGAAACATTTTCAAAATTATCCATGCTATCAAGATGTCAAAATTCCAGGAATTAGGTGTAAATACTCATAGCTAATAGATAATAATAATAATATAAAAAATCACAACTTTATTCTTGAAATATGATTGTTACACATTGTTAACCTAGTTCATGAGTTACTATCACCCAAAGACTGCAAAACAAACTTAAAATATAAATTAAACCAACATGATAATCCAACTAAGGGTTTCTCGACAAAATCATGCCATAACCTGGCATTTTGAAACCCAAATTTGAATCCATCATAAGTAATACAATGCAAACTCGGATGGATTTTCAATGCATGTTTGCATGCTACACTTATTCTCTGTCTAGATATCATTTTTTAAATGGAACCATTAGTCAAGCCCACAGTCCTTTTTATGTGAAAAATTTCAGCTCTATTTGAGCTCTTTTTTTCTCCACCACCTCCATAAACATATGCAAACATATATCATAATCTTGGAATTCCATTACATATGTATGTGCCAATGTTCCATAATCATGCCCCATCATCAATTTAAGAAATTTCCATTGAATATCAAATTATTGAGGGGGGGAACTTTTTGCTACAACATTTGGCTCAAAATCAGGGACCATCTTCGTATGAGGTGAATGAGAACTATATATATTTGAAGAAGTAGATTAGTGCCTTTTCTTCTGGCCATGGAGTCATATACAGTCATCCATCACAAAAATTGGTCTTTTTTCATTCTCACCTTGAAAGTTGCAAAAATTCATGCCCTAATTGAAATGACACTAAATTTGAAAGATATAATAAAAATGCAAGCTAGAAGTGCCCTATTAATACAAAGGGAAAACCTTCCTACCTACCCTAACTGAGATAAATTTTGATTGAATAGGAAACATGATATTGCCAATGGAGTTGATCCAAAAACTTGTTAAATGTATGGGACTAAATCATGCATTTGATTTCCAGGGAAGCATGCGCATGAAGAGAAAAAGTGCAGAATTAATGGAAAATCCATACATGCCACTTATAAAAACTACACCGAAAGGTCAAAAAATACTTAAGGCCTTAACTTAATTTGAATCCAAAAATGACAAAACAGGATTAGTGAAAACACGAGAGTGGTGTGGGTGAACAACATAAATAAAAAGTGAAGATACCTTTCCTCAAGATGCCTTTGTCATTGTTGTATGAAAACATGTTTTCCTTTCCCTTTATACATGCAATTGAATGCATTATAGGTATGATGTTTTCCCAGAATAGGAGAAGCCTACTTAAATATATCATTCGTGGAGTGAAAGTTTGGGTGCCTTAATTCAATGCAAGGCATATTTGAAACTCTAACTCTGTCTTCCGGTGTCTTATTAGAAATTATTTTAGTTTTCATTTTTTGTTTTCAAGTTAGATATTGTTTTCAAGTTTTTACATTTATAATTTTATTGCAATGTGGCAGACTGATGAGAGCAGTGCAGGAACAACCCAGAGACGGGATGATCACTAAACTAACAAAAAGTTCTTTTGTATGTAGCATTTTTTGGCACTTGCTGAACCCGATGTTGGTGGTAGTGGGACACAAGGGCAAGAGATTGCCCAACAACCCTCTTGTACACCTTCTACTCCTTTAGGTGCCATCCAAGAAACACACCCTGCCCAAGCAGACACCCAGCCAACCGCTAAACGTGTTGGCAATGATAAGGCTGATATGGCCAACTACATTATTGCGTTTCCTAGAGCTACACGTGTCAGCTCCACAGGGACCATTAATGACACGTTGTTGGTGAACGATGAAGGTGTCCCTATAAAGCATATACAACTCCCAGGTAAATTTCAATATTTTAACTATTTCATGTACTTTATCTAAAACATATTTATCATGATTTTTATTTTTAAATTAATGATAATATCTTCTTCTTCTTCTTCTTCTTTTTCTGTGTAGGAAATAATGAGTTCTACAGGTTTCTGGAGAGCTATGCGTTGGTAATTTTTGGCCCAACCATACGCACAGGGTGGAATTCCCAGAATTCCAACCTGAAAAAAGAACTTCTAGATTATCTAGAAGCCCTTTTTGGGGTCGGCACATTTGATAGAACAACAGTGGCTCGGGTAGCCGACAAATATTTGAAATATACCAGGGACACCTATAGGACACAATTCAAATTTAACCCTAGATATGAGTGTCCTCTCGCAGTTCCAGAGAGTGAGTGGAGAGCACTCATCCATGACGGAAAAGAGAAGGGCAAAGAAAGAAGGAAAAATGCCAACTGGACCCGCAAGGTAAATTACAACTTTAATTCAATAGCTTTAATTTTGTTTATGTCTAAAATAAAAGTTTGCTACGTCATATTTGACTTCAATCTTTTGATGCTAGATTGCATGACACCTCAAAGGCAACCAAAGCTAGGATTGAGAAAAAGGGCCATCACAAGCTAGGCCAGGGCGGCTACTTGAAATTAGCTGCAAGAATTGTAATTAAGTAGCTAAACATCTTATAATTAATTGTATCGTCTTCCAACGTTTTTGTAATCCTATCAGATATGATTAAAAATACACAATCATATATAATGTAGGGTGATGACTTCGGAACAATAACTACAGAGGAAGATAAAAATATCGCTTTCCGTTTTGGCTATCAAGTTGTAGTTGAACGTCGCAGAAGCTTGGGGCAGGTCCCAAGATCTACAATGCCTGATAAGGTAAAACATTAACCTTTCAATATTTTTGTTTTCGTACATAAATTTAATGTCTAACAACTTTGTTTAAATCAGGGGAGCAACACTACCGACGAGGTAAATAACCCAGTTTTAGAGCCAGATGTAGATGATCCTCTCGTGCAACCTGATCATTGTAGTGGGGACCAGGCCGACAATGCTGCTATCAGCGAGGGCCGTGACGGTAATTAATTTCCACTTATAATTTTTTCTAATTATACCTTGATGGTTGTCCTTATAACGTTTTTTGTTTAAATGAAAGAGAATGTTTCCCTTGAGGATCTTACCACCAGAGAGGAAGACAGGGCAACAGTCCCAACGGCGACAACTGGTGCACCAGGTAAATAATCTCATTGCAATTTTTTATTAATATTACCGAACTAGTTCAATGATATTTAAAAACTGACAATTAAAATTTAATATTATCTGTTTTTGTAGGCGATGCCCCGTCACTGGATGAGACCAGACATTGTGACAACGCAACTAGGTCAGCGGCGACAACTGGTGCACCAGGTAAATAATCTCATTGCAATTTTTTTTATTAATATTACCGAACTAGTTCAATGATATTTAAAAACTGACAATTAAAATTTAATATTATCTATTTTTGTAGGCGATGCCCCATCATTGGATGAGACCAAACATCGTGACAACGCAACTAGGTCAGCGGCGACAACTGGTGCACCAGGTAAATAATCTCATTGCAATTTTTTTTATTAATATTACCGAACTAGTTCAATGATATTTAAAAACTGACAATTAAAATTTAATATTATCTGTTTTTGTAGGCAATGCCCCGTCACTGGATGACACCAGACATCGTGACTACGCAACTAGGTCAGCAGTGCGGGTCGAAAGGCACGAAACAGGAGCAAATCACGATGATATTGATGATGTAATTAGGAGCTTTAGAAATAGGAACAAGAAAAAGAAAATTTGATAATGTAAAATATTGTATTATTATAAGACAAACATTACCATACTTGGAACGTTTTTTGCGTTATATAAAAAACTCATTTATCATACTATTTTTATGTCAAGCATTAATTGCAATGTTTCCTTGCGTACTTTTTGTTGAATTGTTTTTTTATTAGTTATTAAATATTTTTTTTTAATGCTCATGAAAGTAAAAAATGAAATATAGATTGGGTATTGGGGAATTGAGAGTGATGTGAGGGGGGGGTAGGGGCCATAAGAGCTTCCACCTTCATGTGGTTGGCCCTGTTTAGTAGAGAATAATTTATTGGAGTGATTTAATCTTGGAGCAAACCTCCCTCGATCCAGCGTAGCAACAAAAAAGTCACTGTTGACTTAGTTGCTACTCTTTCAGATCGTGGGAGGCTTGTTCCAAGTTTATGCGACTCCAATAAATTGTTCTTGAAACGAAGAGGAGCTTATTCAGGTATGTTTTGAAATTTTCAACATATGTTCTAACATTATCATAAGAATGCATCTTAGAGTAAAAAATACTACATCAATTACTTGTATTTATTGTATAGATAATGATGGATTTTGATTGACTTAGCAGTGCAAGTACAAATCCTCTTGCATCATGAGCAATACAACTTGTCAACCAGGGTCATGTCCAGGATATTTTTGCTTGTGCGCTTGACCAGGTTCGTAATGTCACATTTTGTAAGTTCCTTCACAGTTCATAATTCAATATTAAGCATGTTCATGATTATTATCTAGGTTTTTTGTATGTGTTTTTTCATCTATTTGATTGTAAGCAACTCTGCATGTTTCCTGTTGTTCACTATGATTTCTCCCATTACCACTCCCGGGATGAATCCGACTTTATTGTTACATAGGTTACTTTATTGTTACTATGATTTCTCCATTTACGATTTCATAGGTTACATCATGTAAAGTTGTCAATCTCAGGTTGGTGATGAGCTTTAGTTCTCCAGATTTGGGGCTTTTCTGATATTTTCTCCCTCGTGTCATTCTTGCATCACCTCGTTGTTTGAGCATGCCAATTGTCTACCACTTGTACCAATTGGCACATGTCAATCTCTGAGTGATGCCACATTTCACCTATTTTCAGTGAGAGTTTAGGGTTTCTCTAACATAGCTTCAGAAATCCGATTCAGTGCCTGCTTGAATATTGTCACATAATACTCATGGTTTGGATTGATGAGCATGTTCTGAATGGTTGGTTGATTCATAAGAACCACCCATATAGTCATCTTGAGATATTTCGGAAGGTTTCTCGGGTTTCCCTTTTCACCGTTTCTAGTGGGTGGGATGGTGTGGGGTGATCCATCAATACTGGTGCTCTTGTAGTAGGGGATTTGTTTTTGGGGATATAAAGGAGCATTTGATGTAGATATCCCATTGGATGCATTCATAGATGGGCACGAGAGGTCAAGAATTTAAATTAAAAATATGCAACCTCTAGCATGGAAACCTGAAGGCCGCGAGAGACACTGGTTAAAGATTGTTTTGTGTTGGCCTTAATATAGTCGTGATTTATTTCTATTATCTTAATGCAAATATATAGTTCGGTCTCATTAAAATGAGGATTGTGGTTGTATTTCTCTTTGGTTTTTTCTCTCTTAATGCTCTAGAAGTTGCCAAAAGTTGCGATAGTTGTTTAGTTTGCCTGTTACAACTTAAAAGTGGTTTTTAGCAATGGGAGTCATGTTTTTTAAGGTTCATACTAATATGAAGATCTTGTAATTCTATATTCGGCATAAGAGAAGATGGCCTCTGCTTTGGGCAGTATGACAACAATTGCCACATCTACCTCATTGGGTAACAATGGAAAGGGGAAGAAGTTGGGTGCAATGTTTGATAATTATGGTAGACAATTGTCTTCTCTTTCAGTTTTTCCACCCATTTCCTTTAATCACTCAAGCAAAAGAGGGACTCCGAGATTACGCGACAGAGAGAAGGTAGTTAATACAAGAGCTATGGAAAAGGAGTTGTACTTCAACAAGGATGGCTCAGTGACAAAAAAATTGCAGGTCAGAGAAAAAATTATGTTTAAAGGAAGGTCACCTGCACGTGAAAATTCATTGCGGTGGATCTTTCCTTGTCCACTTATATTCGATTTTAATGTGTTATTTTAATTTTTCATGGAGGGTTGTTTTGGCATATGGTCTGGCATTCAATTGCACACTTACTGAAAGCATTGTCAATTTGTCTTCCAGGCAGTGTGAACAAACTTGCTGATCTTGTTGGAGTCACCCTTGGGGTGAAGGGCAAAATGTTGTCTTGGAGAGCAAGCATGGTTCTCCGAGAATAGTTAATGATGGTGTGACAGTAGCTAAGGAGGTAATTTGTAAATGTGTGCTCTGGTTTTCTTTTTAACGTTGTATTAGTTCCCCCTCTTAAATGTCTTAGATTTGGTAGGCATAATTTGAAAACTCAAAGGTGAAAGGAAACATATTTGTTACGCAGTGGTCTACTTGGCCTATGGACTAGCCACATTAGAGTAATGCATAAAGCTTTTCACAACAATAAAAGGAAAGGGTTATGGCTGAGTCAAATTTTATTGTTATTGACAATGTAATGAAATGTATCTCAATGGTATGGTTTTGGCCTTTTTATTGGTTGAATTAGAGGACCTAGTTGAAAATATTGGGGCCAAGTTGGTAAGACAAGCTGCGGCAAAGACAAATGATTTAGCTGGGGTTGGAACCACAACATCTGTTGTTCTTGCACATGTTGGAATATTGAAAAATTCCAGAACAATGAATGGAGAATAAATCTCCCTTCCTCTAACACAGAGAAAATAAAAATTTCTTTGACAGGAGATAGAGTTTCAATACTTTGAAAACAAACTTCTATTCCCTTCAATAACTCAAAAAAAACTATTACACTACTTCCTCACTGAGAGGGATTACAAAATTATGACTGCTACAAAGCGCAGTGCATAAAACCAACTCACTGTCTGTTCAAAACAAACATACTCTGTCTCTAAAACACTCTGCTGTGTTTTTCCCTTTCGCACTGCTGTGCATACACACTTAAAAAGTTACACTCAGTCTTTCACTTTTTACACACTGCTGTGCAATAAAAAATTTACGTACTGTCTATAAAAAAAACTACCAAGCTTTTTCGACCTTTTTATTTTTATATGCCGTAACATATAAAACATATTATAATAAACCCTCTTTTAAAAAAAATAAAATTAAAACTAAATTCTATGGCCCACCTTTCATTTCTCATATGATATATATATAACATATGTTTAAAACATATGTATATATTAAACTATCAAAACATTAAAGAACTCTTTCCGTCAGACTTCAAAAGTCTGAATAGATTGAATTTCAAACCAAATTCGCGTTCCAAAATAGGATGCTGACGTCTGCCTAATTTTAACTCGAATTCTCAATCCAATGTGCCCTATAAAAATTCGGGTCCGGTTTTCAGGTTTTCAGATTCCCTTCAATTTCATGTGATCCAATATTAATGCTCCACGTGTTCTCCTTTTGAGTTTACAAAACTGTAGGGTAAATTTATGTTTGTTTAATTTCTGGTTGGTGAATTGCGTTAATGCTGGTTGTTGTGTTTAAATACAATCCTGTACAGAAATATGGCTACGGCCGTCTACAAAAAAAACTTGCAGGAATTTTAAATGCTGAATTAAATTTCTGGATGGCATGCAAGCAACCTCCAAAAAAAAATGTTGCTGCTGCATCCGTCCTTCTGCTGCAGCAGTTGAAGTTAAAATTCAACAGCACAGGGTTTAATAAGTGAGGGTGTAAAGGTAACCTTTTGTCGATAGTACTAGATTAAGATCATCTATTCATTTTTGTAGGGTCTTATGGGGTTCGGTTTTTTAGTTTTGGGTTGGGCTTATTGAGTCTAAGATAGTTTTTGAGTGAAAAAATTGCTATCAGGTATTAAAAAATTTTGGTTCTTTTGTCAAAATTTATGAGCTTGTTAGGAAATACAAAACTGACAATGGTTGTATCTTGAATTTGTGGAAAATAATTTTAAATGAAACCTTTTTGTTTAGGTTGTTGCAGCAGGTGCAAACCCCGTTCAAATTACTAGGGGCATTGACAAGACAATAAAGGCCCTTGTTTTGGAACTCAAAATTTTGTCAAAGGAGGTAAACACTTGCCTTTTGAGTAGGCTGGTTTTCCTTTTTGCTGATGGTTTGGTGTATCTAATTGAATTAGTTGCCTAAGGTATTTTTGGTTGCAAACTCCTTTTCATTTTTCATACGGTATTGGCCTTGTGGAATACATTTGATTGTGTGGTCTTGTTAGATCTACAACATTTGTAGTTGTTTAGTCTTATGGCCGAGGTGCACTTTTATTATGGGAATAGTTGATGCAATATTGTCATTTAATCCTTACTGCAGGGTAGCATGTTGAGAAGTTTCTTGTGAAACATTTGGTATTCAAAATGACACTTGATCCTATACAGCATCATGCACTTGACTTCAAAATTCATATTCAAAGTGTGCCGGACAATTCTTGCAAAATTTCAAATATTTATGTTGTTTTAAACCATTATCTTTTTCATGTATTGGATGCTGAAAATGTGAAAAAGACTTTGGTATGAAACCAACTGGTGAATAATTTCCAACAAAACAACCACTTCCAAGACATGATTTAGAAGTATAACATATGTACTTATGAAGCATAGAAAGATATCCTTGATGCATTGTCAATGTTTGGCTAGGGTTATTTTTGGAGAAAATAACTCCTTATTCCTAGAATAGTGATCTTCAATACAAGTAAATGCCAGAGAAAAGAGATCATCGTGTGACGCAACAAAACTGAAATTGGACCCCTAAGGAGAGCTGGTGTGTCTACAATCGCTCTGTCAGCATTTTCCCTTGGTTTACCCCGTTCTTTTCCTCCAGCTTGAGTCTTAATTGACTTCTTATTTCTTCGGGTTTATTTATCGAATTCGTAGAATTTGATAAATAAATACTATCCACAATGGTTGGACTTTAATTTATATTCCCGACTTTATATTATCTCCAAGCCTTATAACCAATTTTTAACTTTCAACACTTTGTATTTATACTCCACGTTTCTTTTTAAATAAATAACTTGTAATGAACTTTCGGCTCTATATTTCACCACCCGGCCTTACAACAATCATGCTCCAGACTTATGCTAATTATCCGCCAATCGTTTAATTAAACAATTTCATTATACTCCGGCCCCACCTATATATATCAATAACCAATCAAACACTCGTATCATACCTGGCTATCCTCCGCACACCTTAGTTAACCTCCGGGCAAGTTCAACGTGCGACCATCGTCCGATGGCCCTTCTCCAAATCAACGACTCTTGGCAATTTCGCTCGGCTTCCAACGTCAGGCTTTAATGTGCGATGGCACGGGTTAAAAGGTGGTTTTCTGGGGGTCACTTCGCCACGTGTCACATTCTCTATGGAATCGCTCGCGAATAGGAAATACCGCCTACTCCGCAAAAGCGGTGCGATATGGGCAACCCGCTTTTGTAATTCCGCTTGTGGTTTTGGTACAGGGCTTGACCACGGGTGCAAGTCTGGTTTCGCTATCCTTTTGTTTGTTAACTCATGTCCAATCCTCGGGTCAGGTTCCGAAAGCACAACAATTTTGTCTCTTTATTAAGCAGGATTTTTATATTTGAACAGTTTTCACGACCCTGGTTCTCTACACAGACCTCGCCTTTGGGTGGGGTGAGTTCACAGGGTTATCCAACAATTTACGGGAATTTAAAGACAGAAGAATGGAATTATCAGTACCCAATCGCCTCACAGTTAAACAATTCTTCACAATTAGCAGTTTGAGATAATTCAATGGCAACTAAGCTTGGAAATCATTTAACTGGAAACAATTGTTCACACACAGAGGTTTATTGCAGAAATCCCCTCTCTACTCTCCTCTTCCCTCTCTAATTTTATTCATCTGAGGAATTACAATTTATATACACAACATATGGCTCTTCGGTTCCTCTGAGAGGACCGTTCTAGAAATCAAAAGGTCTAATTATAATAATTCAACTAACTGAAATTGTTCGACTCCTACAACTCTAACTAGTCTAAGTAATACAGTCAGCTAAGGTATTGACACCTAGTTGTTACAACTCAAATTTTTTCGAACCCTCCTAGCCACAACATGTGGAAAAAACCTCCTACATTGTTGGCTAGTGCCTAATGCCCCTGCATCATCGTGTGACATAAACCTATTAACAAAAGTGAACAGGGAATGATTATTAATTATGGCATACTAAGTTGTCAATGATTTTGACTATTTGTCTTTAACATGTAAAAATGTTAAATTCCAAACTTACATCATCATGGTTTGGCATCATGAGCTTGACTAATTTTCCACCATGCTCATAATTTCATTGTTGTATTCATATCTATAAACAACATTTCAAATAATAATAATAAAAGTTCTATAAGAAAAATCTAGACCTCCATGCTGCTGCTCCTTGTGAGACAAAGTCAAAATTGCATTACACAATCTGACACATAAGAATCTCCTATATCCCGGTGGTATGTATCCAAATTCTTATAATAGTGTCTTCAATACTTATGTTGACATTTCCAATGAGATATTTAAGCAATGAAAGATGGAGCCTTCTTCATTGTTGTATATGTAACAATCTTTTATTAATATAAAGATTGATGGTTTTATCTTTCTGAAAATGAAATGTAAAAATAATTTATTGTGGTCAATTGAAAAGTTTTTTTTTTAAAGCTTTTCATTATGGAAGGGCGACATAGATATATGCCCTTCTAATTGAAATTCGGACCTGCCCTTCAAATTTGATCACTGTGTGGGACCTTAACAAACAATAAAACTATTCTGTCGCGCGTTATATAAAACATATAACAAAACCTTTATCAAAACTTATAACGAACCCTTTAGCCGTGGGTATTTCATCACGAATTGATAATTTTACCATATACCTTCTTCTAGAGGAATATTCTTCCACTTGATTAGGTACTTCATAATGGTTATATGTCAAAGAGATACAGAATGTTTATCTATAACTTTTTGTGGTTCAAGAATCAACTTTCATTCTTCATCTAATTTTGGAAGTTCTATTTACATTGGCATATTTTTTCCCAAAACCTTTTTAGGCAAGATACATGAAAAACCTTATGAATGCAAGAAGAAGGAAAATATAACTTCTATACCACTTGTGCAATCCTATGAATAATTATTTAGGGCCATAACAATTTTCAATTTTGAGCTAATTCTTTATTCTTCTTTTTCTTGAATGAAGATTGCTTATAATGCTATAATCTAAAAAATACCCAATTACCCTCAAATTATCTTTCACTTAAATGTTGTTCCCCTTGTTGTTTTATCATGTTTCATGTCATTTGAAGGTTTTCCATAATAATTTTCAAATTTTCTTTAGTATTTTCCATATGTGACTCTGTTTCCTATACTTTGGACTTATCTTGCAAAAAGTATGAGATACTAGGAGTTGGATATCCATAAAGGGCCTTAAATGAGGAAATTTTAGTAGATGTGTGATAGGTAGTATGATAGTATCATATTACCATTCTTCCTTGAGAAACCCACTTCATCCATTAAGATTTCTTTTCTAAAGAGTAACATTGTAGATAACCTTAAAAACATTTGTTAACTATTTTTGTTTGACCATTTGATTGTGTTTGATATGTAGAACTCATGGCAACTAGTGTTTCTCCACTCATATTAAATAATTATTTCCAAAGTTTCTTGTTACTATTACTTTAGGAAAACCATGAAGACTATGAATTTCTTTCACGGACACTTCTGCCACTTGGCTTGTTGTTTATGTACTTTGAGCTCTACAAAAAAAGTCTACAAAATTTGTCTATATAAATGACCATAAAAATTTCATACTTACCTTTATATTTCAGTAACCCTATAATAAAGTCTATTGATATATCTTCTAGTATTTGAATATGTATGTGGAATGGTTGAAGTAACCCTAGAGATTTTACTATCTCTCTTTTATTTAGTATGCAAACCTGACCTTCTCTTACAAAATTTTGAATATCTTCCTTCATTCCTTCCAAAAATATATTTTTTGATCCTTTGAGATGTTTTAAGGAACCTTGCATCCTACCATCAGAGAGACATGGGACTCCCTTAATATTTGTTTATTCAAATATGCTTGCATGCATAAAAATATTCTACATTTGCACCAAAGTATATCTCTCTTTCACTCTCAAATGCTCCATAGAGTTCAGCCCATCCTTTATAAATTTTAGTTTTTGTTTAGTACTATTGTCATTTTTCCATTATGACAAGCTTCTTCTAGCCACCTAGGAATAGAAAATGTAATTGGATATAAATTTGAGGCCTCTTCTATTTTAGAAAGAGCATCATGTACTAAATTTTCCTTACCCTTTTTGCAGATTATCTCAAAATTAAACTTTGCATTTTTTCTCCTCATTTTTGTTAATCTTCTAATGAAAATCATAGCTTCAAAAAATACTTTATGCTATCATGGTATATCTTGACTTTAAAGTACCTCCCAATGATATACTATCCCCATTTTTTATTGCATGTAATATTGCTTCCATTTATTTTTCATACGTAGATTTCACCAAATATTTTCTTTGAATTCATTGCTTTTAAAAGCCAATGATATCCCTTATTGTGTTAATGTTACGTAAATTCCTTGTCCTAGTGCCTCACACTCTACTATGAATGTTTTACCAAAATTAGGTGCAACCGATGTTGGTGTAGAAGACATGGCATCCATTGAAAGAGAGAATGCCCAAGTAGCCTCATCATTCCATATAAATGATATTTTCTTCAAGAGATATGTGAGTGGACTTGAAATGCATGCATAATTCTTAACAAATTATCAATAATATCATGTAAGTCTAAAAAATCTTCTAAGAACCTTGATTTTCTTAGGAATAGGTCATTTTGTAATAGCTTGCATCTTTGAGGCTCCAACTTCACTCCTTCCTTTAAAACAATATGAACCAAATACTCGAATTCTTATTTCCCAAAAGCACATTTGGATATTTTTACATAAAAATGATTGTTCTCAATAATTTATATAACTTTTCCACATGTTTAGTGTGGTATTCCCATGATTTATTATAAATATGTTTATTATCAAAGAAAACCAACACAAATTTTATAAGATGGGATCAAACAAAATTGTTCTTAAGTCAAGCCCGCCGGACTTCAAAAGGCGATAAACCATAATTCAAACCAAATTCGCGTTCCAAAATAGCTTGCTGACGTCGGCCAATTTTGTGACGCAAAAACCAAATGAATTCCGCCCTAATATTTTTCGGGTCCGAAGTTGGGCTGGCGTAGAGAGGGAGAGTTGTGACGCGAATTTCTTATCAAATTCGCCCTAATATTTTTCAGGTCTGGATTTCCACTGCGCGAGCAGCCCAAACAAAGATCCGCTCCAATCAATTTCTGCCACGTGTCCTCAATAAAAACTTGCCCTGCTCCCAGCTGCGGGTGCATTCGATGGCGTTTAAGGTGATGGGACATGGATATGGAGATTTCATATCAATCGCATTAACATTGAACGCTGTTCAATTAAGTTTTCACATCAAATCCGCATTAATTAATTTTTAACACTGTTCAAGATCGGACCTCCACTCCTCTTAGCGATTCCACACGCTCCAATATGATCCGGCCTTTGGCTCTCATTATTAATGATCAGAGATTAATTATGATGGGCGTCCTTTGATTGCATTGCAGTCGGGTCGACCAAATGACGTTTAACTATGGTTTTTTAGATGAGCTAGTTGTTGGATTACACTGCCTGCTAACTGTGACGATAAGGAGAAGTGGCCAGTCGAACTGCTGCCTAGACCTTGCTGCATATCTGCATTTCTCTCGGTTCTGTCTCTGTCTGTCTTCCTCTGTTTCTTGGAATTCTGCTTCTCCATCTCCTCTTGTGCCCACTGCGCCTGAGACTGCACCCATGACTCGCGTGCGTCATAGAATGCGTTGCTGCATGGGGAGCACTAGAGGTCAACCCCTGCACGCTCCCTCCAGCCCCTCAACAGAGTCAACTTCCGGCCAGTCCAGTGATTATTACACAGGTCGATATCCAAATACTAGGAGTGGGAGGGGTCGGGTTGTAGGATCTGGCCACCGTATGGATTCCCCTACTCCTCGCTTCCCCACCGCTAGTTCGCCTTCTCCCACGATGTGCACTGCACAATTTTCCTTTAATTGCTCTCTCAACCGCCCGCGAATCACGACTTTAGTCACTGTGGTATTCTGCGAGGAGGCCCAAATGGAGGAAGAATGCACCCGTCCTGCGGGTCTGAGCTCGGAAAAAGCTGGCCAGCATTCGGGCCTTCAGGAGGGGAGCCATGGCATGCATGTGGAGGTAGCACCTAGCGATCCTGGACCTTCCGAAGGATGGTGCCGAATCGTGGAGGAACCACCGGAGGAGTAGTTTGGTTAATTTGTTTTTCTTGCTTAGCAGGCCCACTTAATTGGGTTGTTGTTAGATTATTTTACTGTGCTGGACCTTTGTAATATTTTTGAATTCTGTAAATTAAGCGTTCAAGACTGGTTTCCCCGTATGAGGGCAGTCTTCTTAATTTTTTTATTTTTTGATGACAAATTTGCCATGAGTCTGGCCAGGAAATGTTTTTGAATTCGGTGTAATTTTATTCCCAATGTTAATAGATTAGCTTTACTTAGAATTCTCACATGATTAGCGTTTTTCTTGATCTGTTCAAGGATTTTGGGTACTTTAATTTGTATTTGGAACAATGGACGTCGGTACTCTATCTGTTGCTTTACTATTCTACATACTGCCATTTCACTTTCTTATAGATGCCTCGGGCATATTTGGATGCTTTCTCAGATTGTCGATAATCTCCATGTGGACCGTTACTGGGTTTTATATCAAGTCCCTGTATGTGACATGGGGTATTTTTCTATCACTGTCTGGGGTGGGACTTCCACTTTTCTGGATGGATATTTGGGTTCCAATCTTCAGATGTGAAAATGTAATGACTTCATGGGCTGTTTTACTTCATATAATATATTCAAAACAACGTTTTTTCTCTTGTGAAAAAAAAATGATTAATGTTTATCACTCTGCCTTCAAAACTAGCGATGCTGGTTTATTGATATGGTCTGATGGTATTTTTATATTTTGGACATATCACACTCCTCACATGATTAACGTTTTTCTCTGTTCAAGGATTTTGGGTACTTTAATTTGTATTTGGAACAATGGACGTCGGTACTCTATCTGTTGCTTTACTATTCTACATATTGCTATTTCACTTTCTTATAGATGCATCGGGCATATTTGGATGCTTTCTTAGATTGTCGATAATCTCCATGTGGACCGTTACTGGGTTTTATATCATGTCCCTGTATGTGACATGGGGTATTTTTCTAACATTGTCTGGGGTGGGACTTCCACTTTTCTGGATGGATATTTGGGTTCCAATCTTCAGATGTGAAAATGTAATGACTTCATGGACTGTTTTACTTCATATAATATATTCAAAACAACGTTTTTTCTCTTGTGAAAAAAAAATGATTAATGTTTATCACTCTGCCTTGAAAACTAGCGATGCTGGTCTATGTTGCTGGTTTATTGATATGGTCTGATGGTCTTTTTATATTTTGGACATATCACACTCCTCACATGATTAGCGTTTTTCTCTATTCGAGGATTTTGGGTACTTTAATTTGTATTTGGAACAATGGACGTCGGTACTCTATCTGTTGCTTTACTATTCTACATACTGCTATTTCACTTTCTTATAGATGCCTCGGGAATATTTGGATGCTTTCTCAGATTGTCGATAATCTCCATGTGGACCGTTACTGGGTTTTATATCAAGTCCCTGTATGTGACATGGGGTATTTTTCTATCAGTGTCTGGGGTGGGACTTCCACTTTTCTGGATGTATATTTGGGTTCCAATCTTCAGATGTGAAAATGTAATGATTTCATGGACTGTTTTACTTCATATAATATATTCAAAACATCGTTTTTTCTCTTGTGAAAAAAAAAAAGATTAATGTTTATCACTCTGCCTTCAAAACTAGCGATGCTGGTCTATGTTGCTGGTTTATTGATATGGTCTGATGGTCTTTTTATATTTTGGACATATCACACTCCTCACATCATTAGCGTTTTTCTCTGTTCAAGGATTTTGGGTACTTTAATTTGTATTTGGAACAATGGACGTTAGTACTCTATCTGTTGTTTTAGTATTCTACATACTGCTATTTCACTTTCTTATAGATGCCTCGGGCATATTTGGATGCTTTCTCGGATTTGTCGATAATCTCCATGTGGACCATTACTGGGTTTTATATCAAGTTCCTGTATGTGACATGGGGTATTTTTCTATCACTGTCTGGGGTGGGACTTCCACTTTTCTGGATGGATATTTGGGTTCCAATCTTCAGATGTGAAAATGTAATGACTTCATGGACTGTTTTACCTCATATAATATATTCAAAATAACGTTTTTTTCTCTTGTGAAAAAAAAATGATTAATGTTTATCACTCTGCCTTCAAAACTAGCGATGCTGGTCTATGTTGTTGGTTTATTGATATGGTCTAATGGTCTTTTTATATTTTGGACATATCACACTCCTCACATGATTAGCGTTTTTCTATGTTCAAGGATTTTGGGTACTTTAATTTGTATTTGGAACAATGGACGTCGGTACTCTATTTGTTGCTTTACTATTCTACATACTGCTATTTCACTTTCTTATAGATGCCTCGGGCATATTTGGATGCTTTCTCAGATTGTCGATAATCTCCATGTGGACCGTTACTGGGTTTTATATCATGTCCATGTATGTGACATGGGGTAATTTTCTATCATTGTCTAGGGTGGGACTTCCACTTTTCTGGATGGATATTTGGGTTCCAATCTTCAGATGTGAAAATGTAATGACTTCATGGACTGTTTTACTTCATATAATATATTCAAAACAACGTTTTTCCTCTTTTAAAGTTTCATTTTTTTTTTTAAAATTGAACCCGCCGTCGGTATACCGATGCCTTGTAAGCGTCGGTATACCGATGCCTTGTAAGCGTCGGAATTGCGACATCTCAGAAATGTCGGAAGAGCGACAGTATAAAAACGTCGGACGAGCGATGTTCAAAACGTCAGCCCACATTGCGTCGGAATTGCGACAGTTTACAAACGTCGGAAGAGCGACATTCAAAACGTCGGACCACATTTCGTCAGAATTGCGACAGCTTACAAACGTCGGAAGAGCAACGTCCAAAACGTCGGACCACATTGCGTCGGAATTGTGACTGTTTACAAACTTCAGAAGAGCGACACTGAAAATGTTGGACCACATGTCGTCGGAAGTGCGACAGTTTACAAACGTCGAAAGCGCGACGGTTCGTGAGATGTCAGAAGAGCGACGGAAGAAGTGTTGATATTGCGACACTTTTTAGGTGTGTCGGAACTGCGACGGCATGAAAAACCACGTTTTGTCCGCCCTCGAACTGTCGCTCTTGCGACGACTATGTGTCGGAATAGCAACGAATTGGCTGTCGTAATTTCCGCCAAATTTTCTAGTGGAAGGAGCATTGGACAACAGTGAAGCGGGTTTTCATATATTTATCTGGCACTAGTGATTATGGCTTATGCTACCAGGGAATACCAGGATTGGAAAGAATGTTGGACATTCATGGTTTTGTTGATGCAGACTGGGCTAGAGATTTGGACCAAAGAAGATCTACAAGTGGGTATGTGTTTAGCCTATTTGGAGGTGCAGTCAGTTGGATGAGTAAAAGACAGTCTGTAGTGGCGCTTTCAGCTACAGAGGCAGAATACATAGCAGCCACTCATGCAAGCAAGGAAGCAGTTTGGTTGCAGAGATTGTGTTCAAGTATGGGGTTGGTACAGCAAGCTATAAGGATAGACTGTGATAGCCAAAGTGCAATTTTTTTGGCTAAGAACCCTGCTTACCATTCAAAGACAAAGCACATTCATGTTCAATATCACTTTGTTAGAGATATGGTTGAAGCTAAAAGGGTGTTGCTGGTAAAGGTGGACACTTTGAAGAATGTTGCAGATGCATTGACGAAGTCTGTAAGCACTCAGAAGTTCTCTTGGTGTAGAGAAACAATGACTGTTGAAGAATTGGCCCAATGACTAAGCTCTCCTGTGGCCCCCTGTGGAAAGAAAACAACAAGTGGGAGAATGTTGGGTATGTGTTATATTCTTTCCACGACTAGCCCCACGCGCTGTACGTTGCGCTAGGCGCAGCAGGGGGGTCACAGGGGGGGCGACAACCCCCCCTGTCGGGTCCGGGGCAGCGCCCTGGAAATTTTTTTTTTGGTGTGCGGTCCCACTCATAGTCGGACCCACCCATGTTTTTTGCATGATTTTGCACATGGTTTGGGGTACGATGGTTTTTGGCCCCTGGTATTTTGTAGATCCGGTCAAGGGAACTATGGTTATGTTCTAATCCAGGGTTAATGGATTGGGGTTTATGTATGCTTCGGCATGTATATATATGTGTTGTAACACTAAAAGGAATATAATGAAAAATCAAGCTGGTCGTCCCGATTTGGGATCCAGGGGAAAATATCTGTGTTTATTTGTTTTATGTTTTATGCTCTCGCTATTGTTTATTTTCTGTTATAAGATTCGTGTGTAGATAATTTCTGTTCAGGGTTAAAACCTACACATATGAATGGCTGGCACGAGGATTTGTACAAGGAAGTCATCCTTGGTAGCTGGTAACGCGACATCTAATGGCTACATGCATGTAACTTGCACGCTGCTATGGATTGCTTGAGCTACGCTCACTTGTATCTAGCTTGCCTGCATCTTCAGTTGCTGTATTCCTACCTGAACAATCTCCAACGTAGTCTTGACTGCACCTCCATATCAGTCCACCCCAATCCTTGACCGTAGACATGACTGTGTTAGCAATTTCGTGTAGGTCATCTTCTGTCATCATCAAGACCTCATGGCCGACATCTTTGGTTTCCTTTCTCTTCTTTCTTGATCCACCAGTGGCCTGCGATCCCCGCTTGGTTCCCTTGGATGTTTATGCTTCTCCTGTGTCCTTCGACGCAGACCCATTCTTCTCTGGCTCCGTTTATTTTTCAAGGTCGATCGTTTTGCCAGTGGTGTTTGCAATTTATTCTTTCTCAAAAGGCTTCTCCGTCACCTTCTCTGGTTTTTTTACTGGCTAAGTGCCAGTACGTGAATTTGTTAGTGTTATAGGTGTCAACCATGATGGCAGCCATTTTGTCGTAACTCTGAGCAAATCATCCTCTGTCACTAATTATGGTAACTCGTACCAAACTCCTTCCACGATGCCTTCCGCACGGATGTGCATGTTGTGGACTGTAGCCTTTAAGTCAGCTACTATATTGTACTGATCATATAGCATGGGTGACAATCGTGGCGTTGACTATAAAACTTGAGAAATGGTAGCATCATAAAGAGCCCAAAAAATTGTATTCTTAATTTTCTTTGTAACTGTTTTCTCCTGGGCTTTTCCACCAAAATCAACACTAGGGTTGGTGCCTTTAGCGGGAAGACCTGTGATCATATGGATCAATGCACCATCAATAGGTATGCACTCTCCCAACCACAACGCATCATCATGCACTAGCGCGAGCAACTGTCAGACACAGATGTCATTTATGAGGTTGCACCAAAAATGAGGGATTTGCATTAAGTTTAGCAGGCCTTCCTTATGCAGATCTAGCACTGACCTCTTTGGATCAAGGTGCACAATGCATCCTTCATATTTTATTTGATCTAGGTACAAATCTAGCGCAATTTTAATAAATTTGTCTATATCCGTAATCTCCCAGTCCTCCAATCTGAGTTGCAACACTTTAGAAAACATGTCCCCTTCCATCGGGGCATTCTTAGGGATTAATGGCATCTGTATACTTGCACACACTGTATCTAGGCCTTTAGGAATTCAGACTGAGGGTTTGCAAGGCGTAACATAGCTCGACTGCTGCGAGAATGGGGCCACTTCGACTATGTCATCCTCTCCTTCCACAATGGTATCAGGGACCTCGACTATAGGCCTCTTTAGTCACTCAGTTGCAGTAGATCGTGACTTTGGGGTCTTCTCCCTTGGAGATTTTTGTGTAGCAGAAGACTGCCCCTTCATAGAATTCGAAGGCATAGAAATTTGACTAACAAGGACTTTAGGCACATCAGGGTCATATCTAGGTCTTGTGGTTGTCATACTTCCAGAATTTACGTAACCCAACCCTTCTCGGCATAACGCTTCCTCGAACGCCAGATCCAAACCAGACATAGAAACAAAGTATGCAGCGGTAATCAGGGAGCTCAAAGAAAAGAATTCACTAAGAAAGCAAAGGAAATGATTGCGACCCCATAGGTCATATTTATACTTGTGGCATGTCTTCAACGACTCCTTTTGCATTAATGTGTCTCCATAAATGAAAAAATGGTACCAAACCCTTCTTGGCATAACGCTTCCTCGAACGCCAGATCCAAACTAGACATAGAAACAGAGTATGCAGCGGTAATCAGGGAGCTCAAAGAAAAGAATTCACTAAGAAAGCAAAGGAAACGATTGCGACCCCATAGGTCATATTTATACTTGTGGCACGTCTTCAACGACTCCTTTTGCATTAATGTGTCTCCATAAATGAAAAAATGGTACCAAATCTAGAAAAATACCTTTAATAATTGCAACCTAGGTGCTCCCATAATGGTAATAAAGCTATCTTTGCCAGATTTACTATTCCAACGACTATTTTTTGACACTTATGAGACTCAGTCAACCTCCTTGTGCAACTACCGCACATGCGTCACACCTTACTGTGCATTCGCCAACCCATCTGCGTAGGTCTGATACTCTGGCCATATAGTCATTGGGTAGGAACATGGTCATCCGTGTACGACTTCAGATGGTTGCCATTGACATACCCCGGAAGATATTCTCTGCTCAATGTGTCCAAGTGCACTGCACCTCCATTAGTGATTTATTTAACAAGATAGGGTCCTAGCCAATGAATCCTCAACTTCCCTGGGTGGTGCGCAAACTTGCTTTCATATAGTAAGACCAAATCATCTTCCTTGAACACCTTTTTCCTGATATGCCTATCAGCCATGCTTTTTCACACTCTTTTTTAACCTGTTGGTGATAATTTTCAATAAAGTGATCTTCTTCCAGAGAAACCAACTGCGACAATCGGTCTTCCAGAGAATATTCTTCAGCCATATTGGTGAATGCTGCAATGCACAAACTAGGAATAATGAACTCCATGGGCAACACAAATTCTTGCCCATATACCATCCTGAAAGGTGTCCTTCCAGTAAACTTCTTGTAGGTGGTTCTATATGCCTAGATAACTGCTGGCACTTGTTCATTCCAACCATTTTGGTTAACATTGCACACCTAGCGAGCACGGTCTCCAAGATCTTATTGAATGCTTCAACTGCGCCATTCACTTGGGGATGATAGGGAGAGGTCTTCTGATGATGCATCTTGAATTCTTTTGTCAATGCTTCAATGGTGTCATTTACAAAATGCGTGCCCTGATCACTTATCAGAATTTTAGGACAACCAAACTGAGTCACAATATTCTCAAATATGAACTGCGCAACTGTATCAACAGTACAATCCTTTAGAGGTTTGGCTTCAGCCCGTCTGGTTACATAATCCGTCGCAGTGATAATGTAGCACGCACCACTCTTCTTGCTTGGAGGATTGATAGGTCCCACAAAATCTATAGCCCATTTCTCAAAATCTTGTAGTGCCATCTGTGGGTGAAAGGGCATCTCATCTCTGCGCGATGGCTTGCTTGTTCTCTTGCATACATCACATGCGCGACAATACGCATATGCATCATTGTGCGGTGTGGGCCACCATAACCCAGCTCGCAAAATATTCTACGTAGTGGCCTTACCTGCATAATTACCACTGGTAACCCCTCCATGAGCTTTATTTAGGATGACACATCTCTCATACTCCAGGATATACCTTTGCAGAACTTCATCCACACCCATTTTGTACAACTATCCCGAAATAATAGTGAAGTCCATTGCAGGCGCCACAAGCTCTTTCTTTTGCTGAACTGAATATTTGTTAGGCACACGTCCAGTCATCATAAATTGAATGATATCAGGGAAATTATCATCAACCACCTTTATCGCAAACAAGTGTGCATCCAACAATTCATTTCTTGTCCTAAAGATGGATCCCCGTTGGGATTCGAAACGTCAACACTTGTTTTATGATACTGTGGATAATATGGTTTCTGCTAATAATTAGTAGGTTCTTCACTTCTTTCAATGCGTGATAGATGGTTTGGCCCAACATTTAGTCTTCCTGGTTTTACCATAATCTAAAAATCATATTATTGGAATAGAAAAAACTACTTGCAAATATTTCCCCCCCAACACAGGCTTATTGATCAGGTACTTCAAATCATAATGATCAGTGAACATCTTAAAGTGGCCTCCTAACATATAGTGGTGGAATTTCTGCAGCGTGTACACCATTTCTAGCCCTTCTCTTTCCGTGGTTGAGTAATTCCTCTCTATGCTTGAAATATTTCAGCTTGCATAAGAAATAGGATGATCAATCTATCCCATGTCTGGCTATGCTAAGATGGCTCCGAGTGCAATACAGGAGGCATCCACATGTACATGGAACACCTTTGACAAATATGGGAAGACCAGGATGGGCGCAATGACCATCTTTTCCTTTAGCAACTCAAAACTCTTCTAACAATCCTCATCCTAGCAGAACGTTGCATCCTTCTTGAGAAAAACTACCATGGCTGCAATTATCAGTGCATAGCCCTGAATAAAATTCCTATAATATCTTGTATACCCCAATATTGAGCGCAATTGCTTAACATTCTCAGGTACCTCCAAATTAACAATGACTGTGACCTTTTCAGGATCTACCATCAACCCCTGCTGATAAACAATGTGTCCCAGCAGTATCCCAAATGGTACAAAAAATATACTTTTCTTCAAATTCAAGGAAATATGATACTTCCTACAAGTATCCAACATTAAGCGCAGATTGGACACATGCTTCTTCAACAACCCAAATAAAGTCCAATCATCAAAATATACCTCCAAAAACTTGTGGATAAATTCTTTGAAAGCAAAAACTACTACTCAAGAGAAAATGGCAGGAGCATTCTTCAATCCAAAGGGCATGACTGTATATTGGAAAGAACCTCATTCGGTAGCAAAAGTGGTCTTACTCCGATCTTCTGGCACAATTTGGATATGATGATAACTTGAAAACCCATTCGTGAAGGAATATGCTTCTTGGTCTCCAACATTATCTAGGATGTCATCAGAGAATGGTATAGGGAATGGATCATGCACACAAGCATCATTCAGTTTGCGCAGATCTACACAGATCCAGATTTCTCCCTTAGTATTCTTATCTTGCACTACCATGGGACTTACCCATTCAGATTCTTCTACCGGTTCAATGATGCCTGCAACAACAATTTTGTCCAAATCTTCTTTCACCTTCTGCTTATATCTTGGGTTTAGCCTATATGGGCATTGTTTCATTGGACGCGCATTAGGTTTCAATGTGATCTTCATAACTCACAGTTACCCAATTATTCCTTTCAGCTCTAAAAACTTTGTAGGGAACAAATCTCGGTACTCGGTCAGTAACTCAGTGACTTGGCCTACTGTATCATCATCCCAGTAGTGTCCAATATTGGCCAACTTAGGTTTTTCTTTAGATCCAATATTCACCTGTCTAATTTTTAAGGGCTTTGTAACATCTAGCAAGGTGATCAAGGTCCCTGCCACTGCGTGCTCACCCTCAGATTTAGGAATCATGATATTCCTTGGATTCTCTTCACTCTCTTCAATTGTCAGATTTTTGCAATTCACAATAGATTTCATCTGCGCATCCCAGGCTGATGGCGCACACTTGATTACAGGCTTTGTTGTATCAAAAACGACTTCCTAGATATTATGCAAAGCTTGGCCAATCTTATCAAATCCACTTTCAAAGCTGAATGTAAGAATAAAAATTTCTGTCAGCACATACCATTCACTAGTGCCATGACGCAGCTCTGTCTCCAAATACCATTCAATAGGCACCTTTCCCAATGTTTGAAAAAACATGTGGACCCATTCAACTCTTGGTTCTACGCCCCATACTTGATTCCATCTCGCCAAATTTCTGCGCGGATCCTCTTTTCCAGAGTACACAACTTCCATTTTAATGACTGGACATTCAAATTGTAACCTCATCATGCACACAGATTCCTCCTAGTTGCCCATGTTCTCCTTATGAGTTTTCCACTATCTTGTTGGAGTAGCGCACAAGCCAAGATCCAAAGCATGGAATCTATGTCCTTCAGGTATAGTTCTTTCAAGCTCCCCTATAAACATGTTTATGTCAGTTAAACCATAATAGTATGGTAAATCACGTACCTTAGATGTTATACAACGCAAACATCGAGTCACATGATTACAATGGAGTGCAGATACTTGATGCAATTGATTTTTCCATTTTTCTAGTTCTTTATCAGAGTCTGAAAAACAAGATCTATCCTTCTCCCACTTATGATTGCCATCGACTGTTGGATTAATCTAATATTCTTCGCGCAAGGTCAACTTATAGATTTGATCGATCTCATCATCAGCGCGCACCAGTTCTGTATATATTTTTCCTTTTGCAGGAGCTAGAGGAATGATTACCCTGACTCCATTTCTTTCAAATTCCATTCTCCTTTCCTTTATATTTATGACACCATCCATGTCAATAGCCCAATCTCACCCTAGCAGCGTAGGATAAGGATCAGTATCATCTACAATTGTATGACTTCAAAGTCTTCCATCACCTTAACACCCTCGATACTAACTAAAAATTGCGACAACCTCCCTAAAGGAATGATCTTCTGTTTATTGGCCATGCATAGTTGAATGGTAGACCACTCCAGCTTTGGATCTCCCATGCGTTGCCATGTTTTCTTAGGTAGAGCATTAGAATTCGAAATGAGACCTAAAATAACCTAGTCCATCTCAGAAGCACCAATCTGCGCAATCATACACATCTCCCTACCCATTTTCTTTTAATTCTTGTATATTATATTTTTTCAACTGCTCGTTGTTCTATCATTGCCAGCTATTCCTTATTTGCGCAATTATTTATCAGAGCTTGCAAATTTTCTACGACAATTTTTGTTGCGCAGTAACTTTATACATGCTTGTAGAAATGGTTTGATCTCTTCATATCCTCCGTTTTCCTTCACCGGTCTTCCTAATGTTGACACGCCTCCTTCTGAAAATTATTTCCATGGTTATAAAAAAGTCTCTTTTGCGTGCTAAAGATTAAATCCTTCTTTGTTTTTAGGTGCCTTATGGATCCAAACATCAGTGGCTGGTTTCCCTCCCTTATCTTCATTGGTGGCCACACCGCTCTGAGTCACCACACTCACACTGAGATATTCTTCACGGGTTTCTGCTCTCACCATCTGAAGATTTTGTGTTGGAGTCCGCGTCTTCTTCTCTTGAAAAATACACCATCTCTGATGGTGCACTTCAGTATCTGGTTGGCCTCCCATACATATTCATTAACCTCCTAACGAATCTCTTTCATTTATGTCAGCAACTGCGCGTATGACTTAGGCTTCTTAAATTGTTAATTTAGGGCATCTTTTATTTGTTCCAAGGTGGCATTAGGGTTTGATTGAGCATACCTGATGTACTAGTCTAATTCACGATCTTGGAAAGTAGTAGCCAGTTGCGCCTTGCTAATATCAATATTGTTAGTTTGCTGAGCATGCCACATGACCTCCGTCACAAACCAAAAGTGTTCAGTATCCTCATTTCCAATATCTTAAAAGAAAGCTTGATCCGTGTGACTTAAGACAATTTCATCACATGTTTAATTAAATTCACTTTAATTATTTTATTTTCCTAAGTTTTAACTTAGGAAATACATTAAAATAATTAATTAATTTAATATCTCCTAAACGAGATGAAATTTCCCAAATCCATTTATGGGTCTTGTAGATCAGGTGAAATCTAGTCCTTCCTCAAAATTTGGGACCTAGAGCACAACTGATGCTACCCAAAATACACAAAATCTCAACACTCCCTCTTAGCATCAAGGGTGTGCTCTATCAATACATCACATTATGCATTACATGATTTTGGGCACTGGTTTTGTGCTGCTAATGCTTGGCCTCCTGCCACTCAACTCTGCACTGTTGCTACCATTCTGTACTGCTTCCCATGACTCTACCACTACCATTGCAACCACTATACTTGCAGCTCCCTCTTAATATGTTGCATCATTGCTGCTCATAGCACTGCCACTGCTGATCTGCTGCACTGCAACTTCAGTTGTTGAGAGAAACAACTGAATCTCCTGCCCAATCTTTGTCAAACAAGCCTGATGGGCTGCATCCTCATCACTGAAGCTCCATAGGCTATAGATCTGTGCTGCCATCTAAAGAACGATACATAGCTACAACTTTTCCTGCATAATCAGACTCCCTCTGCACTACTGAAGTCACATCAGCTCCTTGTGCTGAAATCTATCACGTTGCTGCTGCACTGCGCTGTCCCTCTAAAGCTCTCTGCGCTGCTACAGTTCTACACTGTGTAAGAAGTACTACACTGCACTGCTAAAGTCACATCAGCCTCTGTGTTGCTACAGCTTCTACGTTGTTGTAGCTATGCTCTGAGCTGCTCCTCCCAACATCCAAATCTGCCTTTGCCTCTGCCTCATCTGTGATCTATGCACCCACTTCTCCACTTGTCCCGCTACTAGCTTAAGGCTGCCATAGCTTGCTTGTGATCCAAGAGATGAGCTACTCAAGGATCCCGCCTTAGTTCCATGTAGCTCCTCTACATGTCCATGTCACCCCACCTCCGTGGTTCATGAGCACTCATGGCTACATCATCTCTGGACCCATCATCTTCCACCGCTGATTTGGAAGAAGATGATTCCTTGTCCTTCTTATTTTCTGGAGAATGGCTGGCAAAATGTCCCATTTCACCACACTGGAAGCACTTGATCTTAGAAAGATCCTTCTTCTTCTTCGGTGGCTTCTTTGATGCCAAGGCTGCATCTTCCTCCTCTTCCTTCTTAACCTTTCTCAACGTAGGGCTGTGCTGCTTCTTGGTGAATCTGCGTAGTTCTTCTTGTCGCAAGATTGACCGCAAGTTGTCCCAATCTGGGAGGTCTGCTCTGCCCAAGATACTTTGGACAAAGGTTTCCCATTCATCTGTGACTGCATTGAGGGTAGTCCTGACTATCATTGCATCATCTACGGTTGCACCCGTTGCAGTAAGCTAATCCCTGATTGACTGCAATCTGAAGAGGAGATGGTCGACGTCTTCTCCCTTGGTCATCATGAATAACCTCATTTGGGCCTCCAACATCTTTCTTTGGACTGATTTTCCCTCATATAGGGAAGTCAAGGCCTTCCACATCTCATTAGTTGTCTTCTTCTCAGCTATGTGTGGTACAATATGGTCCTTGATATTGTCCATTATCAGCCGCTTGGCATGCCCAATAGCTTCTCTATGCTTCCGTAGGAGATTCGCATATGTCAGTGTGGCTAGGGTTTGCTCTGCATGGTCTCTTAGACCATATGCCTAAAGGAAAAACATGATCCTAGCTTTCCATACCGAAAAGTTTGAGAGGCCCTCTAGCCTATCCTGATCACGCAGTCCATGAGGGGCCATTGGTTCAGAATTTGTCGGAGCTCCTCTTCTCTATGCTAGAGATTTGGATCTAGGGTCCTTTTCGAAATGGGCACCCTCTGCTCCCTATGACACTTGATTTCCCTTCTTGGAAATCTACCAAATCAACCATGATTCAACTTCTTCTTTGATCCTCTGATTAAACAAGTTTCCTTTGGCAAGAAACTCTCTAAGAAGCTGATCTCCTCCCAATATTTGTCACTTGTGCTAAGGCTAAAAATCTGAAAACTTTAGATGTTTAACCCCACCAGCTCTTCTGAATTTCTGCAACTTTTTTGCAGACTTTTTATGGATCTGACAGATTCAGATCTGAATCACACTGGCTGGCTTCAAACCCAACCAGCACTGTTTCTGAGCTGCCTCTGCACAGTAATTGCATGGGCTTACTAGGACACAGAGCTGGACAATGTCACCCTTCCCTCTGCGTGAATCTGCTTCTGAAAACTGCACTGTCCCTTCGAATCTGCTTTTCAGCTCCCTTTCCAGCTGCTTTCTGCAGCTAGATCCTTTAGATTCTTCAGCTAGTGACCCTTCTAGATCTGCAATTGCTCCGATTCCGTGTAGAAATTTTCGAATCTTAATTCTTATGTAGAAATCCGGTTAAGCTTCTTCTACTTATACAAGTTATCAACTGAATAAATTCAAGTTAACATCAAAGAAAAACACATAACAGAGCTCTACCAATTCAGATCTAGAATAAGCACATGCACACATAGACAAAGTGACACAGTTATTTCTGGACAAACTGTCTCCAGAAAAACCCAAGGTGGGAAAACCGGTCTCTGGCTGCTGGAGGGCTCTATTATTAAGAATATTTGTGAATACACAAACTCTGGGTTCTAGATATGGAAAACCCTACAAAGAAAACTCTAGATCTATAGCTTCTGGTTGATCTAAGACCAAAAATACTGACTGATCCACACCCTCAAACAGGATGTACAGAACTCAGCCACATCTAGGCATAGAAACCCTAGCGCTGCCCCTGAAAAACACTGCGTCAGCCTTGGATGGCCCCCAAACCCTTAGCGCTACCTCTAGAAGGGATTGCGTTACCCCAGACTAGGTGATGTAGTCACTACGCTGCCCCTAAGAGTCTCTGCGTAACCCTTGAAGGGCTTCCTGAAAATCACGTTGTCCTTGCTGTTGCTGCTGCCTTCCTCTGCGCTGTCCTTATTGATCTCTTCTCTATTTCTTGTGTATTCTAGACCCCGGGATCAAATCATCCCTTTGGTCTAAATTCCCCTCTCTGCAATTGAAACACTTCTGAGAATTCTTAGCAACCCTGCCCTACACTACAAGAAAAAAGCACATTGGTGAGGGTCATGCTTGTGACGGACCTTTAAGGTCCGTCACCAATGTCACATATGGTGACGGCCTTTAAAAAACCATCACTATAAGTGTATATAGTGATGGTCCTTTATGGTCCGTCACTAAAGACATTTTCAATGACACTTTTGGTGAGGGTTGTTAAAGGCCCGTCACTAATTCTCTCTTTGGTGACACTTCTAGTGACGAACTTTTAATGACCCTCACCAATGCTCTTTTTGTTACTTTTGGTGACAGTCAAAAAATGTCCGTCATCATTGATCATTAAAAAACCATCACTGTAAGTGTATATAGTGATGGTCCTTTATGGTCCGTCACCAAAGACATTTTGAATGACACTTTTGGTGAGGGTCGTTAAAGGCCCATCACTAATTCTCTCTTTGGTGACACTTCTAGTGACGAATTTTTAATGACCCTCACCAATGCTCGTTTTGTTACTTTTGGTGACGGTCAAAAAATGGCCGTCATCATTGATCATTCCAATGAGTTTTTGATGATGCTATGTACCTGTTAATATATATTTTTGTCAAAAGTTAACGATTTAATACTATTATTGTGGAGTATTTTTTATAATATGTCCAAAGCCATAGTGGTTAGGGTCAGTGAATTTTTTAGAAGTAATTAGTGTGTATCATTTCCCTCAAGTAATAACTAGTCGAATAGAGATTTTCTATGAGTCAACAAATGATTCATATATATTAAGTTTATTATCTAGAAAATTCCCTTTAGATAAAGTTCCACTATTGTGTGTAGGAAATATATTACTTAATACATAATCAAGCTTTGACAATTCTATTAATGAGAAAGACCTAACGATCCTCACCAATCTAGGCATGCCTTAAATTAATGCTTTGGCACACACTAACATTTCTTAGCACCCCACATGTATTGTAACATATTTGTACCTAGAACATCTTGTGATGACACTTACACCCAAGCACATGGTGACATGCGCTAGCACAACATCGAACTCTGCTAACATGTGTTGGCATGCTGCATATAGTCCCTAGCATGCCCTGGAACACCTTGGTTTAATGCATTGACATACATTAGAACTTGGCACACAATGCCACTTGGCATGTATTGGACCTATTATTAGTGTGCCTAGCATGCCCCTTTTCAAAAAGATAAAGTCCTGACTTATTAACCCTCTTATTGGTTCTTCCTTTTGTTGCCTTGACACATATTGACATACCCTGGTCCCCTGCACCACATCCTTAGCACCCAGCATGTATTGGCATATCTTGGCACTATTAATTGGCACATGATATAATTAGCACACCCTGAAACTCCCAAGCACACTTTGGGAATTCTTGACATGCCTTGATATTCCCTAGCATGCCTTACCAATGCTTACCATACCTTGTCAGTCCCTCCTTGGCATGACAACTAACACTCATTAACACTAGTCTCTGGCGCACGTTCCTCATATTCATTAACTTTCATGAATTTTTACTTAGTGCTCCCTTAATGTTTTTTCCTAGTAATCCTTAACACTCATGAACATGCATTATCACTCTCTAACACACTTTAGCACTTTTCAACATTCCCTTCCAGTTCATAACATGCATAACACTAGTTCTTGACACATATTGGCGCTTGGCACGTGTTGGTGCTTGGAAAGTCTTAGCATGTGTGGAATATGTTGAGATGCCTTGGTATGATTTGGCATGGTTTAATATTAAATTTATTTGTGATTATCAGTTGTTGGAAATTAGATGAGAAGCAACAAAGGAATACTTGGCACTTAGAATGCACTAAGACTTTGCACTTGGCACCTATTGTTGCCTAGTGTTGGTGTGCCTAGCATGCCCCTCTTGGAAAAGGTAAATTGATGACTTATTAACCCTCTTATGTGTTCATTTCCTTGGAGTTTAACTTTTTTCTCCTTTTTGTTGTCTTGACATTCCCTGACATGCATTGACACACCCTTGCACATCTTGGCATGCCTTATCACTTGGCACATATTAGCATGTTTGACATGTATTCCCACTATCTGGCACATCAAGGGGGTGAAGAGAGATGTAGTCCTAAAGTAGGTCGAGTACGAAGGTGAGTAAGGGTTGCTAAAGGGAGGTCATGATCATCCTCCAAGAGCAATATCATCATGTGAGTGTTCAGAAGAATGTTGCATACCTTAAGGGTCGGTTTGCGCTAGGAAGTATGATGGCATATTGTTGGTTCTCTTCTGGAAAATCGAGCTTAAGAGAGGTTTCTCATGAGAATCTGGGCATGTGATTTCAATGGTGTCTTTGTGTGAAGGCCGCATCAAATTTTGAAATGTTGAAATTTGCAACAAGAAACAGTGAGATTGGAAACCAGAAAGGACAAAAAAAAAATGCACCCACACTGGTGAGGAATTTTGATGCACCAGGAGTGAGGAATGTGGGTCGTCTAATTTATTTTTCCCTTAAATAAATTAGACAATAAATTGTAATTTCATCTCATAACAACTTGTGTTAGTTAATTAAGTCATGATGACCGAGTTAGCTCAAGAAATTCAAGTACTTGAGGGTCTAAGATGAGGCATCTAGAGGGATTCTAATATTTTTTGGGTCCAGTTGAAATTGATGCATTAGTGGGGTGCAAGTGTAATTAACTCAATTAAATGCGTTAAAATCAGTTTAACTGGTTCTAACTAAGTTATGAGCTAGTGAGAGGTCCAGTGAATTAAATTAGATTTAATTCACAATGAGTGATCAATCATATAACCGATAATTCACTATTAATAGTTGTATGCATGTCAGTTTCAAGGAATACCCAGTTGAGACAGAGGTTAAAGGGAACATAACTATCAGTTGTATTCAGAGAAAATTTCCCATGTGAAATTATAAAGTCATTGGGATTCCATAATGGATTGTGCAATCAAGGAAGATTGATTTTCCTAATTAATAAGCAGTTAATTCCCTAGCTAGGATTGTATGAGCAAGGCAGGCTGAAGTAAGGATCAGAATTGGATAAGTACTAGACTGAGTTTTCCTAGATCAATCAGAGACAATTGACAGAGTGCTGGAGAATCTCACGAGAGATTAAGCATTAATGTATTGTTTCATGATTCCTTGAATTAATACACAATAGAGATAGAGGGCCTTTGAGCAATTTCTTTCCCCAAATACATCATGTTGTTGTGCGATTAATAATTTATTTCTCTTACTTATATGTGATTGTGCGATCGTGTTTTGTTTCCGCAAATTTTAGGAAGGATTCAATATCTTGTTTTAGTAGATTACAAGATTAGATTGAATCTCATTGGTTAGATTTTCTACATGGTATTAGAGCAGAAATTTTTTGGGCGGCGAGTTTGCATAGAATATTTGAATATTTTGGTGTAAAATTTTCAAAAAGAAATAGGCTATTTGGATTCCTTGCGAAAATCTACCGAAATAGAAAAAAAAAATCGGTCGAATCGGAGCTCGGATGAGGGAGATATCATCGATTTAAAATCAACTCTTCTTTGGAAACCTTTTGTAACGTCAGGACAATTACACTGTGCGCGAGTCAAGAACCTATATGTAATTGAGGTACCAGATGCATACAAATCTTTGAGGAGAAAGGCAGAATTTAGAGACTTGGTGGTTTAAAGGGAGCATAAATACCTCTTAACATGAATCTTCATGAGAAGCGGTCTCAGAAGGTTATGGAGTAGTTGCCACAATTGGAGAAGTAGAGAGGAGACTGAGTGGAAGCATCCACTCAAGTAGAGACCTCCATGAGGGGGAAATTTCGAGCCAGATGGGAAGAGGGAGCAGCCATACCTGGAGGTGTAAGCTGGTGGGGTGATGTGTAGACATAATCCCAAGATAAGAAATTTGGGCAAGGTCCATTGAGATGGCGTGTGATCTCATGGATCGAACCTGGCTACGAGGAGCCACAGTACAATAGTAGTAGGAAGGATCAGTTAAATTTATGTAGTCAGATGTCAGCAAGACAGAAATCAGAGTCAGATGTCAAATACTGGATCACAAATTAGAGTTAGCAATAGTTCAAAGGGCACGGATGCAGATGTCAGCAGCAGCGCAAAGAATCCAGCAGAGGCCAACTAGAGCAGCATGGGGTGACAGAATGAGGAGAGACCGTGCCTTTTGAAGACCTGTGGCACAAGCGAAGATGCAGAGTGATTTTGTGGCACGCTCGCATATGTGAGTTGGGCATAGTTCACTTGGGGTTGCATGTGATTCAATGTATGGTAGAAGATCATGTGCATCAGAGTGCTCATGTGAATGATTGCTAAGAGGAGGTTCCGCATCATGTTAAAGCTGGGGGTGCCGGACTTTATCAACCTGTACATGGGATGAACTGGCTCTGCACGTTCACGTCATGTCACCCGCATCCAAAGAGCTTTTTGAAGTATGTTAATAAATTTAAAATCACATTTTAATGAAGATAAATAAATATATGGTTGTTTTAAAAATAATTTTAAAACACTACAAAATAAGATGTATCTCATTATTATTTCATATACACAAAATCACAAAATTAAAAATATATTTACGCTGGAGGCGTTTTCCATTGCGGGCTTGGGGTGAGCAAACACTGTTCACCTTAGCCAATTAGAAGGTGTTTTCTATGCGCATGGAACCAATTAAAATTGGACACGTGTTTATTTATAATTGGTCTGGTTTATAGGTCTTCGCCTCCTTCGTTCATTTGCAACGCGTCGTGTGCTGTGCTGCGTCTGCCTCTCCCTCCAACTACGGTTCTTCCCTCCAAGGGCTCATCCACCGTATGAACGAAGAGCGCCTCAGTCGTCGACTGTCCTTAATGGACATCATCGAATACCCAACTGCTGTACAGGGTGGTTTCTAATCGCTCATTCACTCTTTGGTTCTGAGGTAGGGTTTTAATCGCCCCCAAAAAAGAAATCCTACAACAAAGACATTATTTCCAAATCCTGCGGATTTTAATCTCTTCAGAACCGTCATCACTACAATTAGAAATTTTCTGCTCGTATTACACATTGGGTGAGGTAGTGGTTCGTTCCTGTGAATCAACAGTAATATCCAAGAGGGGAATCGGCATCATGAGTTCTGCAGGTGGTGGCCGAGGGAAAGCAAGTCTTCAAATCCTGTTTCGAGGTCTCAGAAGGCTGGTCTGCAATTTCTGGTTGGAAGGATTGCTCGTTTCCTAAAGTCGGGCAAGTATGCAGAGCGCGTTGGTGCAAGGGCTCCTGTTTACATGGCTGCAGTTTTAGAGTATCTAGCAGCAGAGGTGAGTTATATGTCTTTGAAACCATGATTTAGGGTTTCTGTTATTCTTTTCTTGATATTCCTTTTCCTGTGTGAAACGTGGGCGATTATTCTTTCTTGATGATTAAGAACTCGGTTCTGACCTTCGTTGATAGGGTTTTTGCAATTTCAGTTTTTTGTAGAGTCACTTCTGCGTCTGCATTGTTTGTTTAATCGGTTGAAACCCTAGATGGCAGAATAAAGATAAATGCAATATTTATGGTATCACTTTAAAATGTTCTGCATATATATGTTTTAGCAGATAGCCTTTTGCCTCAATTTGGGCATGCATAACAATCAAAATAACGAATGAATTGTTGTTTACTGTATCACTTTAAAATGTTCTGCATATATATGTTTTAGCAGATAGCCTTTTGGCTCAATTTGGGCATGCATAACAATCAAAATAACGAATGAATTGCTGTTACAAGAGAGACTCTGTTTTTGCTGCTGGATGCTTTTCAAATTTCTACAATTTTTATTTTTTCTCGGCAAATAGCGCTTTTCCTCGACATTGAATGCAATCTTGTCAGAGGACCTGGGTTTACGGTTGCCATGGATGTGCATTTCCACTATAATTTTTCATTTGCTAACAACGCTTTGCTTTGAGTTGGCCTTGAGTTGGGCATTTTTGGTTTTAAATTAACAGTCATTCGAAACTATATTGGAGTGCCTTGTATGCTTTTCCCTTGCAATGTTCTAAAGGGCACTGACTTCCTTTGCATCTAAAGGTTGCCTCAATTTGGGCCTACATAACAATCAAACTAACAAACGAATTGCTGTAAAACAATAGAGGCTCTGTTTTTGTTGCTTTTCAAATAGCGTTTTTCCTTGACATAGGCAGACAAACAAATGAAACCTTGTTAGAGGAGGACCTGGGTTTACTGTTGCCATGAATGTGGCCTCTCCACTATAATTTTTTGTTGGCCAGTAATGCTTTGCCTTGAGTTGGGCATTTTTGGTTTTATATCAAAAGTCATTCGAAACTATACTGGATTGCCCTGTATGCTTTTCTACTGCAATATATCTTAAAGGGAATTGACTTCCTATGTATCTAAAGGGCAGACTTCTTGGGCACTGACTTCCTTCAACACGCGTATATGCCATCTGCAATCGCCTAGGGGTATTTCAAATTTGCTTCTTACAATATGCATATATGCTATGTATAAAATTGATAAATTTGAGCTTGGTTTGGTTGGACTATTCCGTGCAAACAAATGCGTTTAATAGCAAACTGAAATTTTTATTTATTGATGGGCTACAATTAAATCTCCCTATTGAGAGAAACTGTATTTTAGTTCTTAAAATTTTTGGATTTTATTCGGCAGGTGGGCTTTTTCAAAAAGGAAAATGGTAGAATATTGAACTTTTTTATGACAAAATTCCAAAACAATTATATTCTCTGTTGAAAGAAATTACATTTTATTTCTTGCTCAGCCCAATGATATATAGAGGCTATGTCCATTTTTCTTTTTAAATCTTGTTTTGGATCTTATTCGGCAGGCTTGCCTTCAAAAAAATGGTAGAATATTAAAACTTTCTAAATCTTTTTTTGGATCTTATTCGGCATGTGGTCCCTTTGAAAGAAAAAAATGCGGAATATTGAAATCTTAGCCCTTCCTCAGCCCAGTGATATATTGAGTCTATGTCCTTTCTTTTTAAATCTTCTTTGGATCTTATTCGGCAGGGGAGAGCTCTCATGACCCCCTCTTTTTATTTTAATTTTTTTGGTTCTTTTCATTTTGGTTTCTTAATATTTTATTTCTAAATAATTTTATATAAATTATTATTATTATTTTAAAGCCGCCTGTAAATAATTAATCTTCATGGGCATTCTATTAGTGCCTCTGGTATGCTACTGTCACGCTTTAGTCAAGGCTTTCCCACAATGTGATATTGGTTTACTTTATTACTATGTTGGCTGTGTTGGCTGCGCAAAAACTTGAATTGGGTTCAAAATTTTGTCGATTGGAAACCAATCCACCATGGTCTTGTATTCCTTTATCATCTTTTGTGAATCAAACTTGTTTGGTTCAAAATTTTGTCGATTACAAACCAATCCATCATTGTCTTGTATTCCTTTATCATCTTTTGTGAATCAAACTTGTTTGGTTCAAAATTTTGCCCATTACAAACCAATCCATCATTGTCTTGTATTCCTTTATCATCTTTTGTGAATCACACAAGTTCTGGTGTAATATGATCTTCTTTCTGGAAAGCATCCCATTGGACATCAAGTTTTCCTTGCCAAACATCTAGGTTTTTGGTTGCTAACTAGTTTAGTTACGCCTGAGGCGTTTTCCATTGTGAGCCATTGCAGGCTTGGGGTGAGCAAACACTGTTCACCCCAGCCAATGAAAACACCTCTCCTATCGCGCATGGAACCTATTAAATTTCGCCACGTGTACCGGGTTTTGTCACTGAAGACGGCTATCTCAACTGTGCGCTGGCGGTCTCCAGGGCACTCGGGGGCTTGCGACTTGCGGCTCAAGGCCTCCAGTACTCTGTTGGCAGAGGCGGATGTGCAGCAGGTGGAACTGAGCGAAGAGGACGAATTCCTGGTCATTTCCTGCGACGGTGTTTGGGATGTGATGAGCAGCGAGGAAGTCGTAGCCATAGTGAGGAGAGAGCTCATCTCAAGCAAGGATCCCCAGCGTTCTTCCAAAGTGTTGGTCGACGAGGCTCTCCATTGGGATTCTCCATCTTTTCTTGATGATGAACTACACGGGCAGGGTTTACCACCTTAGATAAACTTAAAGATTCTATGGGCAAACAACGTATGATAATGGGTTCACTCATCCTATTCGGCCTTCTGCAAATCAAAATGAACACACTCAATTCGACCACCCAGACATAACATCAAGGACAGGCAGAGAAAATACGAGCATTTCACATCAAGGTGTCATTGCCTTCTTCATATATGAGGATTCCATCAGTCTCGAGGATATGCAGGCCATTTGAATGGCCAATTTGTGACATGTCGTTAGGTTGCTTCTTTAGTATACAGTATAGATTGTTTGAACGTGAAAAGAATCGAGAAATTAATAGCTATAGGCTTTCCACCTTAGGTGATCATTGTTCTACTTACCATTTATGATTATCTTTTCAGCTTTGAATTCTCTTCTGTTAAATCACGATTCAGGTTTTACCCCTCATATAGCAGAAAACGATTCACATCTCCTCCATCCGACGTTCCCTTGCACCCCGGTGCAATTGCTAGTTTATAGTAAAGGAGAATATCAAGAAAAGAAGCAACATATTTATTTTAGGAATTTTTATTTTTATTTTTTTTATTTTTAAAATTTAATGAATAAAATTATTGTTTGTTTGTTTGTTAAGTTATGTGAGTTTTGGCATGTTTAATCTATGGTTTGAGTCTCCATGATCTAAGGGTATTTAAGTTATCAAAATTAGGCAAGGATTACATCTAGTGTGGGCCACACTAGCCTTTAGTATGGTTGGATTTTTGCCCACGAAGTTTTGAACCAATGATACAAGTGACCTTTACACCACAGAGTGCGTTAACAAAACACTCTATCACCATTTGCTAGGCTCAATAAAATTAATTATAAATATATTAAAAAATAAAATTAGAAAATGTCATATAACCTAAATTGAATTGAGGCTTCGGTAATCCATAGGAATTTTCAGAAAATTTTTGGTTAAAATCACATGAGAATGAACTTTATTGACGTGTTTCGAACTAGCAAGTGTGGTTCATCTCTAGGACGAGATCAAGATGAGCCACACTTGCTGGTTCGAAACGCCTCGACAAAGTTCATTCTCATGTGATTTTAACTGAAAGTTTTTTGAAAAAATCATATAACCTACTAATTTTGGTGAAGAGGAACTATATTAGCTGGTTCAAAACTCATTAACAATCTATAAGATTTATGTGATGGATTCAGAAGAAAAATCTCTACATAATTCTACTCACATAAGCCTCCATTCAAATATCATATAACCCATTAAACTATTTGTATAGTGATTTTAAAATTGGATATCATCCTTTCTTATTCAAAGAAATTTATTATAAATATTACTTAAAGAACAAAATTAAAACCCCTGATGGGGGTGATCATTTAAGGGGCCAGTTGGCAGTGCATTAGATTGTGGAGCTGAAGGGGCCTCCATGCACCACACAAATGCAATAAATGGGCTTTGGAACCCACACCTTGCTCCCCGCGAGTTGAGTTTAATATCGCACAGGGACCAACAAGAAATCATTCGCAAATCATTCGCAGATGTTGGGTGATGAGGAGAGAGTGCTGGGAGAGAACAAGGTGTGGTTTGTTTGCGTCTTGGCTCAAGCTATGGCTAGGGGCAGCAGAACAGGACGAGGCTGTTGAATGTTGAATGCAGAAGGGAGGGGAATTGGCACCTACATCCAACATGCCCTTGTGATCGAGGGACATTTTCTTTGTCCAGTGTAACAATTTATTTGGTCTCTGGCTTGGACTGTGTGGGTCGGGTGCAAACACATATTTTTCCTCAACCTGACTCTTTCTTTGGTTAGTGCACACTTCACTAGATCGCCAGTCGGATGGAGGGAGCAGCTTCCAGTGCCTTTCCTGGGGATGTATGAGCTCTGCGGGCCCTGGGGCCTGTGGCGTGTCTTCCTACGTCTTCACTACTCGTCGCTGTGGTGCTAGTGCTTAGGACTTCAGGCTCCTTCTCAGTTGGGTAATGATGTTCAACAACTCTGGAATTGTAAATGGTGTGTTATTTCAATATTGTTAATTCAGTGTCTTGTGGGGTGTTTCTTAGGTCAAGCAGTACACAACTCGTGGCGGTGCTGCCAGTGGTAGTGGAGTTGGTAGTATGCCTCGATAGAGAGGGCGTGCCCACAGGGGGGTGCTGGGCCACGCATGGATGAATGCCAACAGCATGGGGAGCCTAGCTTAGACTCTGAGTCGACTGAGAGTCGCCACTCCGCTATGGATATGGCCTTGTCTCCAACTCCCTCACTAGGCCACGTAGAAGCTTCGGTCACCTTGGAGTCCATCGCGACCCAGCTAGACCACATACATATCAACATTGATATGCTTAGGGAACATAAGTACGAGGACATGAAAAAATTGGTTGCCTATATCAATGACCTCTAGCATGTGAAGAATGAGACCTTGGACTCTGTGGAAGGACTCTAGTACCAGCAACAACGCACAGATGACCATCTCCACACCTTGGAGAGTTGAGTGGAACACATTGATTACCATATGCATGAATTCATTGCTCTCTTTACTACACTTCGAGCGTTTCCTCCCAATCTCCGTCCTTAATGTGTAATTTTGAGATTTGTAATTTTTCTCTTTTTGTACCGCCAATAACCAAAAACACCAACTGTCTTGGCTCCTCTTTAGGCTTCTTAATGTTCAGAACAAGACTTGTGCCAACTCTTAAACCTGTATTACTATATTTTATTGCAATGAGCAAAGCTTGTGCCAACTCTTACCCTGTATTACTATATTTTATTGCAGTGGTAATGTATTTTATTAACACTATGATACTATAATAATTTTTTTTTAACCAAAAATACAAAATTAAAAAATATCATACAACCAATAAACTATTATATATAAAACACTTTTTTTTTTGTTCCACTAACATCATTGTGAAGCTATGGAATGGAAGAAAAAAGAATTAAAAAATAAAGGGGAAAATTTTGGTCTCACCACGTCATTTTCACATGTGACCTTTCCCATTAATAAAAGTAGCTTATCGATTACGAAGGTTAAATTAGGATCCCCTAAGTATCAGGGTAAACATCGGTCCCTCTAACAGTCATTGGAAACCAGAAACCACATCCAAAACCACTTATTGTGACGCTTATGGCTCAACTTTGATAACATCCCTATAAATTCAAAAGGCCAACAATAAAACCTTAAATCTGTGTTGTATCTGCGAACTACTAGGCTTTGAGGGTTTCAGTGGAAGGCTTCTGTGGGTTCAGTTTATTCTATTACATAATTCTTTGGTTTCAGGTAATGGCGACGACGGAAAATTCATCGAAGGTCACAAAAGAATGGAAGAAATTGAAGATCCAGGAGCTGGGCTATGAACTTTCTAAGAGGGATTCGAACCCCGGCGCTCCCGGTCCTTCGCCGACTCAATGCCTGGGAATTTCTTCAGATCTGGCGGAAAATGCCGGAGGCGAGGGCCTGAGTTGGACGTAAAACAGGCGGTTCCTCTGTCAGAAGATGCACCAGAAAAAGCAGTTAACTTGGAACCACCTTCTGGAGATGAAAGTTACAACTCCATCATCACCAGATGTGCCATATGCTCAACTACTTGCATCATTAGATGTAAAAACTGTTCACAAGGAGAATGGAGTAAATTTTTCTTGTTCTCCTTATCAGGCTATGTTGCCACAAATGACCTTCAAGCTGCATATCAACTATATCCGGGGAGTCCTGCCAGTCAACTAGTATCGCCAAAGCCTGGGGTTTCTGGTACTGGGACCCCTTTGTCATTCCCTGATTTACAGTCACCTGGTCATTGGAGTGCTTCACTGTCTGGTCAAGATACCTTTTTCCCGAAGTATGAACCCTCAAAGTCTTTTAATCTTGACATGGCAGCCTCTAGAAGTTTCATGCTATCACAGGATTCAACAGATTCTCGCTCCATGTCAGCTGAGTTGGATCATTTGCAGCAGGCATGTCAATCTGGAGAAAAGCAGTGTAGTTCTTCGCAAGAAATGAATGCATCCTCTGATACTGGTGGTAATGGGCAACAAAATTGGCATGTGGAATCCAATAAACCAGATGCAGAACAGATTGAAGCATATAGGGCATCATTTGGGTTCAGTGCTGATGAAGTTACAACTTGTAATTGTGAGCTTTCAGAGGTTCTGGGGGATAGCCTTGTTATTTCTCCCTTTGGAGCACAGAAATCATATGTTGCAGCTTTTGCCACATTTGACAAGAGAAGTATGAAGTCAGAAATGCAGACAGCACGGTTAGCTTTATTTGATTCTGCAAATATATCTTCATCAATGGATTGCAAAGCAAATGGTATAAATTTGAAAATAGCTTATATAATGCTTTGTAACTTTAAATTTTCCTTTTCTTACTGTAGATGATATTGAGAGTAGTGGTAGTGGCAGATCAGAAAGTACATTCAGTTATGAACAACAGGATTCTCCTCTGGGATCTAACAATTTCCATTCTTACAGCTAACCCAGATTATTATAGACAGTCAGAAGGGATAGAGGCTGGGTATGTAAGTGAAACAGAGCACTGTGATCATACTGATGGACTGGAGAGCTTCTCAAGGTTTGGGGAATTCAAATTCGATAAAAAAGATGGGACAAGTGCATCAAGCTCCATTATAGAGAAGTGGACAAAATATAAAGAAAAAAGGATTGCAGAAAATGGACTGCGAGAGCGGGAAAATTTTCATATCCTGCAGCCACAAGTAAGTGATAACTTGGTCGTATCTTTGAACAGTTTATCATGAGAATGCATAACTTCAATGTTAATTACAGTGGTTTTAGTAGGATATGAGTACTTGTATGACAATGAGGTCAAAAGCATTTATTCCCTGGAATGAGCTGCCAGTTCAGATCTCGAACCGGAAATTTGAAATGTGTTGAATGCATGCTGATTTCTTTTATCAAATTTAACATCTAGTGGAATTGAGCATTCTGAACAGTTTGACGCTGATAGCCTGCAATCTAGATATTTTGTACTACTGATGCAATGCTGTGTGTTCAGGTAGGGTTTTATGATGGATGCATTTACGGTTTTACCTTAGGGCTGCAAATTGCAATTTATGTTTCCTGCAATGACAGGCCGAACCAGAAATTTGAAATACATATTTGAAGTGTGTTGAATGCATGCGATTTCTTTTATCAAAAGTTTTATCTAGTGAATATGAGTGATATATGCTCCACATTGCATAACAATCTTTCAATCATCAGGGGCAAACGTTGTGTGCAACATATACACTATAATTTATAACATTGAAGCTTGCCAGTGTGGTTCACTTCTTTAAGGGTTTTGTAATGGATGGATCTACCTTAGTGCTGCAAATTGCAATTTATGTTTCCTGCAATGAGAGGTCAATTGATCTTCCATTCTTTGAAGTTGTGAACATGGCCTTACATAAATTATATACTTCACCTTTCGATTTCATCACTGGATCTTGGATACATTCTTTGTTATATGTGATTGGGATATTATAAAATATTTTCTGTAAGAAAGGCTAATGCATAAGATCTTGAATCATGCATGTCAAAATGCTCATGTGCATTTTTTGTATTAGTTTTCAGGGTTTCAAGTCATTGAATTAACTCAGTAAGCTTTTTCTGTACCTGGAAGATAGTTCATAGTTGGGGTGGGACAAAACTGGCAAGTTCCTAAGATTGAAAGCTTGAGTTACTTTTCAAAAAGTCATTGGAGTTTAATAGATTGGCATAAAGTTTATCACATTTTCTGATGTTTTACTTGAGGCCACAAATTTTACAAACTGTTTTCTTTAAAGAAGAGATTCAGCACATTTAATATACTTCTATAATGCTGTTTGTTGTTGCACGGACTTTGTTTGGATGCAAATAGATGAAGAAAATAAATGGAAATAAATGAGAATCAGGAACAGAATATCAAGCCAATTGGGTCTAGCCCAGGTGGTTGAGAGGAGTGTTATCCTCCCTACCCAGGATCATTTTCTGTAAGTGATCCGTTTATCTTTTAACGAGTATATTGTTGTATCGGTCTTAAGCCCAGAAGAATCCAGTTTATCCTGTGTATCATCCTTGGAATGAGGGGAACTGCCTTGTGTGTTTCCTGGGGATATTCATTTCATGGAAGAAAAAAGAATATCACCTGAGATTCAAAAACATAGGTTGACACTCCATGTACCAGATTGTTTTACTGCTTTTCACTGGCCATCTAGGAATTTAGGTATTTGGCCAAGTGTTTCTTGCAAGGATACTCATCAGCTTAATTAAATTGTAACTTTATTTTACTAACTGGAACACAAACATGGTGAATTAGAATGTTGTCATAACAATGAGGTTGCAAAATGATATTACTTGTGAATTGGGAAATTCGTAAATTGCTGGATGACTGGTTAATGGGATATAAAGGCTATCAAGGCTGGAAAACTTGAATTTTTGCAACGATTGATTCATGAGAGACAAATGCTTCTAAATTTCCATGTTGTACATAAGAATGCCTTATGAGAGTTCGAATGATAAACCTCTCTGCACTTTGGCAAATGCATGCACAGGTTATTTCTTTCTTTTGTTTGCAGAATCTCCTCTTGTTTGTGATGTACAGGCATGCGACAAATTTGAATATGTCAGTGTCTGGACTCTGAAATAAGATATTAAAATGGGACTAATTGTTAATATATATATTTAATAGAATTTTTTTCTGAAGAGCCATGGGTAGGTAAAGCACAGGGATGTTTGATCAAGAGAATAGTAATACATTGATCTTAAGCAGTTCAACTTGCATGTCTATTGTAGAAACCCTAAAAGAACATTATAGAATTGATAATTTGATCCAATTGTTGGAGGTTTTATTGGATGGGATGATCCTTAATCACAGATTTGGAAATGCATTATCATGACATGAAAGTTGCGTATCATAGTTGATTCAGTAGATAAGCCTAAATACTTCAACTGCAAAATAAGATGCTCTTCATGAGGTGCTTCCCATCGACAATGAGAGCAACAAGAAAATATGTGACTTAAATAATAGATTGGTAATTCAATATGCCTTGAATTGATGGATGTATTGGCTTGAAAGTTGAAATTTAATACGACAATAGCTAGAATGCCAATTTTGTTTGTGCAAAACATTTTGAGATTCAACTGATTATTTTATTTTAAACAATGTTTGGTCATAATGGTGTTTTAAGTTTGGTGGACTGTCATTTCTGGTGCTAATATTTAAAGTGATTAGTAGCTATGGAAGTAATTTCTGTATTGAATGGTCAGTGCACATGGTCCCCAATCTTATCAGTCAATATGTTTAATCTCTTAATTGACAGGAATTACCTTCGGGTATGTTTTATTGACAGATTTGGTGAGTCGGCAAATGGTACTCCAAAACCTACCTCTTCTGGAATAGGAGAAGCAAAAATATCGGAAGAAGAAAAGAGGAAAGCAAGGGCTGAGAGGTTTGTTCTTCCAAAATTCAGGAATTTATTTTCTGTCTTCAGATTCCTGAGATTATGATGATGCTATTTTCCTTATCTTGTGTGTCTAATTTACCGTCATCTTAATTTGCTTAATATTTTTTTCCAAAATTATGATATGCATTTGTTTTACTCCAGAATAATTGGAATCTGATAATGCCCAAATTATTAAACAGGAGTAAAGATAGTTATTTACTCCAAAGAAATATACTTTATACTAATATTGAGCTTTTCAACTAGAACGCGGGTTACAAAATTGAAAAAATGGTTCCTTTTATTCATGTTTCTAGAACAGAGAACATACCTAGCTGGTGGATTTGGGCATATTGGTGCTCACTGATGTCCTATGGCCAAAACACCGGAGTGGTGAATGGATTTCTAGCTCCTAGATGGGAGAAAGTATGTGTTATCATGTACTGATAGAGTGTCCTATAATCATAATCCCAGGAAAGAAATATTGAATATTTCCTTTCCTCTAAATATTTCATCTTTGTGCATCCTGTCAGTAACAGCTCCATTGAAACACTTGGACGTGCTATCCTATAATCTCATGGATTATTTGCTGAAGTTAAATTTTATTGGACTGGAATTGGAGCATTGATTGGGTTCTGTGCACTTTTCAACATTCTGTACACTGTTTCTTTAGCATGCCTCAACCATAAGTATGACATTCCACTATAAGGTTTGGTTTCCGCTACTATTTCTCTCACCTAAAATTATCTTAAGAGTGAGATATAATAAATTCTCCTCCAATTACAGCTTTAGTGAAATCACAGGCTGTTATATCTGAAGAGGTTATTAGAGAGAAGCAAGCAAACGGAGCTGGAGAAAGAAACCAATAAAAAAAACATCGTTCTGTTCAACTGACATCACAATGAAGTTCTAGTGGCAAGTCGAGCTCTCCAGAAATACTTTAGTAGTTCCCAATATTCAATCTACTACTCACAGATTAAAGTACAATGTAAATGGATATGGTGCTAATTGTAACTGATTAAAATATTTGATAGAGAATTAAATGAGAATATCTATTTCCCCAGCTGTCCCTTCACGCCCCCTTCACGCCCCCTCCCGTCCCCTCCCGTCCCCTCACGCCCCCTTGACCCCTCCAGATGGGGAAACGTCCCCCTTGACGTCCCCTCCAAATTTTCGAAAATTGGGAGCGTCAGGAAACGTCCCCTAGAAGTCCCCAAGACCCCGAATCGCGGGGGGGGGGGGCGAGGATTCTAGACCCCTTAGGGGGGGGGGGACGAGTCCCCGTGTAACACTGATTTTTAGTCTCTGAGTTTTTCACTGCATCACATTCACTCAAATTAGCAATGACAGATTACGAAACTAAAGACATTGTAGAGCTAAAATTCATGTTCCAATAGAGTTCTACTATGCTTGGGTGTTAGATATTTAGTGATCAAATAATTAAGACTTGTAATAGCTCACCTTGTGGAAAGGTAAAGGTTCCATTGAAGTAGAAAATTTTTTAGTCTCTGATTTTTTCAGTGCATCACTTTCACTCAAATTAGCAATGACAGATTTGTCAAACTTCTTAGAATCTGTCAATAATGAAACATTCAGATCCTGGACATTTTCAAGAGTAAAAATATCAGTGCCAATTGATTTCCTAATTTGTGATCCACTATTATGATAGTGAGTGGCTTGTTCACATGCCTTTTCAACTTGTAAGTTGGCAAGAAGAAAAACCTGCAGTGTCTGTGTTGCCACTTCCTCATAACCTAGGTAATTAGAAGTACATGTTATTACACAGAATGCACTTCCAACAGACAAATGTTTTTCAAGTGATGTTTTTCATTTGTGTGGAGAAGAATGGCCACCTTCTTTTAATTCACGTGCTTGTATTGCAGATAACGCTTTTTTGGTGCACAATTAGCTTTACTTGGCTCAGTAATGTCTTTATTGTATAATATAGTACTCACTGAAGTTGTCTTGAGGGAAACAATGTAGCCTTGAAATATCCTCTGGTTCTTGAACTTCAGAGGCCATAAATCGAGTTGTTACACTGCCCATGTACATTATCTCAGCTTTCTCCATATAAGAAGCTAGTTTATGGTTACATGTATGTGCCATATTTTCACTAGTCCATGGTAACATAGAAGACTCCTCTTCTCTCTGACTCAAGGTTGTTGATGACAACTTTGTAACACTTACCTGGGCATACTTAGGAGTTTTTTTTTTCCAAACACACTCATTATTGTTCACCATTTCCACATCTCTGCTTGCAAACTCCTCTTCCATGACATTTTTATAAATAGATCTTGAATCTTTCAACAACTAATTATTTTCATTATGCCTGTTAACTAGAATTTTGGTCAGAGATTTTCATTTGGTAAGCACATGAGCAGTCTAAATTGAGAGTTTAGAAGCATTTGCACAGATTCTGGAGTTGTTGCTTCTGACCATACATTTAAAGGTCTCAAATTTCTTGATTTATATGTATTTGCACCTATTTAAAGGTCTCAAATTGCTTGATTTAAAGGTCTCCTCCTCATATGATGTACTATTTTGAATATTCTATTCTTTGCATATCAAACATTATAAAGCCTCTTGCACCCTGTTCTCATCTCTTTTATTTGAACATAATTCCGATAATCATTGCATTCATGAAGAAAGGATATATTCATGTGAAACCCTGTCCAGCTGCTTCTCTTGGCTAATGCCATCACCTACATCCCATAGAGAATCTGACAAGTGAATGTCGACTTGACCAAAGGCATTGCTTACTTCCTGCTGAGATTGAACAAGAGAATCAAAATCTCTCCTTCCAGGGGTCATTACTCTGTGCTTTGGACTTGAAGTTTGCCTCTTTTCCCTTCTCTTCTATCCCGAGACTCCAAAAACTTGCTGTAGCCCATCCTTTCTGTCTCCTCTGCCCACTGAAATTTCAAAAGCACTTCATCCTCGCCCTTATATGCTCCTTCAGTTTGAAGTCCAAAATCATCATTTCCACTATTCTTGTTTTCCGTATTTACTTCTGTTGAATCTGTATTTTGTGCTAGGTTATGAGTATATTGTTTTAAATTATTCACTTCAGAACAAAGACCAATCATAAGAATATTCTTATTTTGTGCAGGCCTGCAATCCATGATTGAAGAGTAAACCACATTGCTCAGAGGCATTCAACAAAATTGGCAGATCTTTGGTGTTTTTTCTAAATTTACCCGACTGTTCAGACGCTGGCTGATTCTTCTTACCTGTATTTTCAAACCCATCTCCCAAAATATATAGCCATCTAGAAGGTAATGACTCTTTGAGCCCTTTGAAAATACACCACATAATAATCTCTGCCCAATTGTTTGAGCTGCTTATCAAATCACCAATGTCTGGTCCAAACAAGTTTCCTTCAAGGATCAAATTAATTTCCTCTTTTCAAATAGAGTTTAGAAGCATTTGCACAGATTCTGGAGTTGTTGTTTCTGACCATACATTTAAAGGTCTCAAATTGCTTGATTTAAAGGTCTCCTCCTCATATGATGTGTACTATTTTGAATATTCTATTCTTTGCATATCAAACATTATAAAGCCTCTTGCACACTGTTCTCATCTCTTTTATTTGAACATAATTCCGATAATCATTGCATTCATGAAGAAAGGATATATTCATGTGAAACACTGTCCAGCTGCTTCTCTTGGCTAATGCCATCACCTACATCCCATAGAGAATCCGACAATTGAATGTCGACTTGACCAAAGGCATTGCTTACTTCCTGCTGAGATTGAACAAGAGAATCAAAATCTCTCCTTCCAGGGGTCATTACTCTGTGCTTTGAACTTGAAGTTTTCCTCTTTTCCCTTCTCTTCTATCCTGAGACTCCAAAAACTTGTTGTAGCCCATCCTTTATGTCTCCTCTGCCCACTGAAATTTCAAAAGCACTTCATCCTCGCCCTTATATGCTCCTTCAGTTTGAAATCCAAAATCATCATTTCCACTATTCTTGTTTTTCGTATTTACTTCTGTTGAATCTGTATTTTGTGCTAGGTTATGAGTATATTGTTTTAAATTATTCACTTCAGAACAGACACCAATCATAAGAATATTCTTATTTTGTGCAGGCCTGCAATCCATGACTGAGGAGGAATTGACAACAAACAATAAACCACATTGCTCAGAGGCATTCAACAAAATTGGCAGATCTTTGGTGTTTTTTCTCAAATTCACCCGACTGTTCAGACGTTGGCTGATTCTTCTCACCTGTATTTTCAAACCCATCTCCCAAAATATATAGCCATCTAGAAGGTAATGACTCTTTTAGCCCTTTGAAAATACACCACATAGTAATCTCTGCCCAATTGTTTGAGCTGCTTATCAACTCACCAATGTCTGGTCCAAACAAGTTTCCTTCAAGGATCAAATTAATTTCCTCTTTTCAAATAGAGTTTAGAAGCATTTGCACAGATTCTGGAGTTGTTGCTTCTGACTATACATTTAAATGTCTCAAATTTCTTGATTTATATGTATTTGCACCCATTTGCACTGAAAGCTATATTGTGCAAAGTTGTTTCAAGCTCAAAAGTATTATCCTGCCTATAGAACCCTAAACCCCAATAATCCTTGCAGTGGCCACTTTCACCAAGTAGAATATGTGCTTCATCAACATCATCAAACCTCAAACCTCAATTTCCCTTCCAAGTTTTTCTCTATAACAATTTTTGTGAGTCCTGCTTGCCAGACACTAGTTACAAACTTTCTTTCACTTGAAAATTCACAACAATTGAATTTAAATTAGCCTCACATGGGTTGTATTTCATTTTTAGTATATTTCGCTTGATTATTTCTTTATACAATCTCCCCACTTCTCTTATCCATGTTCCGACGTCCCTTTGCACCTCTTGGTGCAATTGCTAGTTATAAGAATATTTAAGATTCTAGATCTATCGATCTGAGATGGATACTGCAATATAAATCTGAAGGATTCATGAGATTACTTCATGTTTGATCAGATTTTTTTAATGATAAATGTTATCTTGTAGGAAAATTTCAAAATTTGAAGTCATATTAATTCAGTACATTGATGCAAATTCATACGCTAATGCGATGTATATGATGGCATTTTCGTTTTTTTACAGTTACTTTTAGTTTAATTATATCATTTAGCTCGATGCTTTCCATATATTCAACTAAACCTTTGTTGCTTAACAAGACTTTGTCATTTCCATGTTTTAGTGAAATTGTTTATGGTTTGATACTTTCATACAACCTCTATCAAGTTACATGCACCCTCATTAGAAAAAACAAGAGAATTTTGCTTGCCATGACTATGTTTCTTTGTCATTGTTGACCTAAGAAAGTCTTTTAGCTAAGAAACTAGTTTCAAGGTTATGGCATAACTTGTCATATAAATTGAACAGAATTTATATCCAAAATGTTAACTTGTAAACTACTTAGCTGGTTTTAGGTTTTCCATTTAAAATCTACTTCAGTTTGAACTTTGAACGAGTTGTTCCATAGACTTGAATATTAAGAGATTTTGGTGTAAGGATTAAAAATTAGCTCGTAAGGCCTCTCAGTTATTCATTTATTTGATCTAATATAACATTTACTATTAAATTAGAACCACTCGGCACAAATACGTCATAGATCAAGATCATACTTTGTAGAGTGTCATAGAATAAAAATAGGAGCAAGGACATTGAGTTCTTTCAGTTTTCCTGGTTCTTATTCCTTTTGTGTATCTTTGCACTTTTAGGGGCAATTGCTAGTTTAAAGTCTAATTCTTTAAAGGGTGCTAGCTCAATGGAAGAGCACCTGCTTTACAAGCAGGAGGTTGGTGGTTCGATTCCATCGTGCCTTGATATTCATATATAGAGAATGACGAAGATCAGTTTTTGGTGACGGATGCTCTTTTGACCATCACCAATGAGCTTATGGTGACATTTTTCGACCCTCACCAAAATATGAAATGGTGACGGTCAACGAACGCCACCATATATACGCATCAATAGTGACGACCATTAAAGGTCCGTCACCATAAATCGTTGTTGTTTATCTGAAATGGTGAGGGTCATTGTTTGTCATTATAGTCATTATTCGTGACGGTCCTTGATGTCACCAATGCGTTTATGGTGACGGTCAATGAACGTCGCTATATATATGCACCAATAGTGACGACCATGAAAGGTCCATCACAAAAAATCATTGCTGTTCATATGAAATGGTGACGGTCACTATCCGTCATTATAATTAATATTCGTGACGGACCTTGACTGTCACTACAACACATACTTTCGGTGACGCCACCTTTGGTGACGTTCAGTTTTTTGGTGACGGAGGCTATTGTCCATCACCATTGCTCATATGAAATGGTGACGGTCAATATCTGTCACTATAAATCATTATTGATGACAGACCTTGAATGTCACCACAAAACCTATACTTTCGGCGACGCCACATTTGGTGACGTTCAATTTTTTGGTGACGGAGGCTATTGTCCGTCACCATTGCTCATATGAAATGGTGACAGTCACTATCCGTCACTATAAATCATTATTGGTGACGGACTTTGAATGTCACCACAACACATATACTTTCGGCGACGCCACCTTTGGTGACGTTCAGTTTTTGGTGACGAAGGCTCTTTTGACCCTCACCAATGAGCTTATGGTGACCATTTTCGCCCCTCACCAATGTCCTTTTTTCTTGTAGTGCTAGAATCTCAGCTTAGCTTCGGTGCTCTGCCTCTGTGTGTTTTACAAATGACCCCAAGCCTTTCCTTTATCCTTTTCTTGTTGACAAATCAATGGCCAAGATTAAATCTTTAATCAATTGCTAAGATTAAAAGAAAGCTTGATCTGTGTGACCTAAGACAATTTCATCACATGTTTAATTAAATTCACTTTAATTAGTTTATTTTCCTAAGTTTTAATTTTAGGAAATACATTGAAATAATTAATTAATTTAATATCTCCTAAACCAGATGAAATTTCCCAAATCCATTTCTTGGTCTTGTAGATCAGGTGAACTCTAGTCCTTCCTCAAAATTTGGGACCTAGAGCACAACTGATGCTACCCAAAATACACAAAATATCAACAAGTCCAAGAGGATGATCTGATCCCGGGGTCTAGAATACACAAGAGGTAGAGATCAGCTCAAGGATAGCGCAGAAGAAGGCAACAATAGCAGCAACAAGGACAGCGCAGTCCCTCCAAGGACAACATGATTTGCAGCAGGAAAACCTCAAGGGTTACGTAGAGACCCTTTAGGGGCGGCGTAGTGACTGTGTCACCCAGTCTGGGGTAACACAGTCCCTTCTGAAGCAGCGCTAAGGGTTTGGAGGACTTCAGAGGCTTACGCAAAGGATTTCAGGGGCAGCGCTGGGGTTTCTAGGCCCTAATCTTGGCTGAGTTCTGTAAATCCCATTTGAGGGTGTCGATCAGTCATTATTTTGGCCCTAGATCAGCTAGTGAGTTGTAGCTCTAGTATATTCTTTGTTGGGTTTTCCAGATCTAGAACCCAGATTTGTGTATTCATAAATATTCTTAATAATAGAACCCTCCAACAGCCAGAGACCAGTTTTCCCACATTGGGTTTTTTCAGGGACTATTTGTCCATAAAAAAATGTGTCACTTTGTCAATGTGTGCATGTGCTTATTCTAGATCTGAATTGGTAGAGATCTGTAATGTGTTTTGCTTCAATGTTAACTTGAATTTATTTAGTTAATAACTTATCTAAGTAGGAGGAGCTTAACTAGATTAACAGTAATAATTTATGCATAAGATATAAGATTCATAAATTTCTACAAATGACCATTCTAGGAAAACCTGGATCTACTTTCTAAATACCAAGGACGAAGTCTCCAGTCAGTTTAAATAGTTTAAAACTCTAGTAGAAAATCTGACAGGAAAGCGAATCAAGGTGTTGCGTTTAGACAATGGTGGAGAGTACACGGACAAGGAATTCACAGGGTTCTACATAAGGGAAGGTATCAGAAGAGAGTGGACCTCTCCATATAATCCGGAGCAGAATGGTGTGGCAGGAAGGAAAAATAGGACTATTTTCGAGGCTGCAAGGGCAATGTTGTATGATCAAGACATGCCCAAATTTTTGTGGGCAGAAGCTTGTAATACAATTGTCTATGTTCAGAACAAGATTCCTCACAATGCATTGGGAAAGATCACACCAAAAAGTGTCTTCAATGGCAACAAGCTTGAACTGATTCACTTTAGGATCTTTGGCAGTACGACATATTGTCATGTGCCCAGTGAGAAGAGGAAGAAGTTGGACATGACTGCGAAAAATGGGTATATGGTAGGATACAGCGAGAATGCAAAGGCTTACCGCATTTACATTTCGAAGAGTAGGAAATTAGTAGTGCGGAGGGATGTGAAATTCATGGAGGAGAGGGCCTTCATAAGATCTCGAGAGTTGCCTTCTGTTACGCAATCTGAGGAGGATCCGTTGGTTTAACCACAACGACCTATGGTAGAAAATTCAGCTGCCTATCCAAGGCATGGGAACCCAAGCGACACTTATCCCGAGGACTTGTAGGAAGGAGAGAAGGTAAATCCACCCACTACCAGTGGGAGAATGCGCAGGGAACTATGAAAAATTCTGAGGGACGCAGAAGACTTTATCGGAGCCCCATGAGATGTGAAGAGACAACGCAGGCAGCCTGAGAGGTACCAAGCCTTGATTGCACAGGTTGGGGAACCTTATATTTTTCAGGAAGCAACTCATCACCATGTATGGGTAGATGCGATGGTGGAAGAGTACAGTTCCATCATGACGAATGATGTCTGGGAGGTGGTACTCGGACCTCAGGATAGATCACTAGTAGGTTCAAGGTGGATCTACAAGATAAAGTAAGCTGCAGATGGCAGCATCGAGAAATTTAAAGCCAGGTTTGTGGAAAAGGGGTACGCTAAGAAGTAAGGGATAGATTATGAAGAAGCCTTCACCCCAGTAGCTAGATATACCTTCATTAGATCCGTGATATCCCTTGTTGCGTAGATGGGATGGGAGATTCACTAGATGGACACCAAGACTACGTTTCTAAATGGGGTGATAGAAGAGGAGATGTGTATTGAACAACCAAAGGGCTTCGAGATGCATGATCAGAAGACTCATGTGTGTAGGCTTAAGAAAGCCTTGTATGGACTAAAGCAAGCCCCTAGAACTTGGTATTATCGAAATGAGAGCTAGTTGCAGAACATGGGATTTGTCAAGAGTGACGCAGATCCCAATCTCTACTAACTAAGGGTAGGGAGTGAGCCCTTGATATTGGTTTTATACGTAGATGATCTATTTCTGACAGGATCATCGAGGCTCATCAAAGACTATAAGGAGAATTTGGCTACAGAATTCAACATGAAGGATGTGTTGGAAATATGATGCAGAGTGTTGTCCTTGATGGCAACCCACTGAATGAAGATGAAGACATGCGACTGTTGACATGTGTTGTCCTTGATGGCAATCCATCTGATGAAGTTATGCTTGACTTGATGGACTTGGTAAATGATGTAAATCTGATGTGATATGATGTTGGTTAGCAATATGGCGCTGAGTGTTGTCCTTAAATGGAAATCCTCTTGATGAAGATGATGACAACTTACTTTATGAAGTTGTGATTGAGAGAATATGTTCTTGATGAAGAAAATATGATGTATCTACAGTGTGTACAGAAGGCAATGAAGAAAGGAATTCAGAATGTGCTCAAAGTATGATAAAAAGAGTATGTCTCAAGGCATACGCGGATATGTCTAGGGGAAGTTGCGTATGCACGCGGGAAAGAACGTTATAAGTCGCGTATGGGCAAAAGCGCTCAAAAAGTGCAAACCCAGGGGTGACTACCATGGTATTGACCCATTGTATTGGGTAATGATCCGCCTAATTGACCCCATCCAGGAATACCATCAGAGGTAATGTTGTTTTGGCTCATGGTATTGAAAAAGGATAAACCTATATAAAGAGATGAAATTCAGTATGCAAATGATGAGTGTGGGAGCAAGATGTCTGAGCTTGAATGAATACTTCTCTGTGAAGTATATTTGTATGGAAAGGGTAAAGGTTTGATCTGAATCTATGATGCACCTATAAAGAAATGATGAAGCGGAATATCTAGATCTGGAATGTATTTGTATCTGCTAGATCTGTTTATGGAAGGATTAGATCTGAGATGAGGCGAACATCTGTCTGAAGTAAAAGGGTAAATCTGAACTGAATATCTGATCTGAAGAAGTATGCAGCTCTGTAATGATTGAAGATCTATACGCTACTTCGCCGCAGAGGAAGCGCGTATATACGCGACTTCGCTGAATAGAAAGCGTGTATGCGCAATGAAATATCTACAGAGGTATACGCTGGTTTGTGTGAACGGAAGTGCGTATATACGCGACATCAGTGAAGTGAAAGCGCATATGCAAACTAGGGTTTGCTGAAGCAAAGGGTATGAAATATCTGATCTGTTCTGCTGTGTTTCTGCTATCTGATCTGTGTTGATAAGTATCTGTTGGTGATGTATGTTTGTGCTTAAAAGTATGGAAAGGGTCCAGTTTGAAAATATGATGAAATGTGGCCTGCAAGTGGTGTTCTATTGAAGTTGTTGGATCCGGTGTGAAAATTGATGAAACGTGGTCCAAGGTGGTGCTGAGGGTTGTAGCCTTCAGTCAGGGGGTCGTAGCTCCCTTCCAGGTGAGGCTGGTAAACGAGATCGGGGGGTCGTAGCTCCCTTCCAGGAGAGGCTGGTAAACGAGTCAGGGGGTTGGAGCTCCCTTCCAGGAAAGGCTGGTAAACGAGCGCAGGTGGGTGCCTGCGTGTTGGTCAAGTCTGCGCCAGCACATATGTTGTAAGATGTTTTCTCTATAATAAAATATTGAAGGCTGAGCAACTGCAGCGGTGGTTTTCTCCCGACTTGGGTTTCCACCTAAAAATCTTGGTGTTCATGTGTGATGCTTTGTGTGATGGCTTATTCTGTTCTTACTGCACATGTTTACTGTTTATAGAACATATAATGAATGAATGATGGAATGATATAAGTGAAGAACTAATGGCATAATTAGATCTCTGTGTATACGTGAGTTTTATGAAGGATATCCGCGTGTATACGCTAATTGGCTTCAGCAAAGTAGCGTATGGGTTTTAAGGAATGAAAAAGTAAAAAGTTTTTAATATGCAGTAAATACTGATTCACCCCCCCCCCCTCTCAGTATTTTTCCCAACAATTGGTATCAGAGCAGGTCCTTGTGCAGAAGCTTGATCGCTTAAAGGAGATCCGTCGCAATGGGAAAGAAGCAAAAGAAGAAGGTTACTCAAAGAAAGAAGATGCCTCAGAAATCATGTATAACAGAAATTGAAGGAGATGAAACATGTATTGATCGTTGTTTGTATATTTTACTTAACTGTATATGCAAGGGTTATGATAGTGGAAGTGACAGTATGGATCCATAAGTCTCTGATGAAGCTCTACAAGTGCTCATGGCAAAGAAGAAGAAGGCCACTGAAATGAAGATAGTTCAGAAAACATGTGCAGGAGAAAATAAAGAAGATAAAACATGTATTGAGTATTATTCTTGTGATTCACTTTCCTGTGCATGCAATGGTGAAGATAGTGAAAGTAATGTCATGGATCTAGAAGAAGTTATCAAGATCAAAGTTGAAGATCAACTAAGAGCATATAAAGAAAACGATTCTATCTCCAAAGAGTTAATCTCTAGAATGAAAGAACAGATGAACAAGTATCAAAGGTTGTATGACAGTGTAACCAATCAATGTAAGGAACTAGAAGCAGAAATCAACGATCAAAATGCAGATCTCGAAAAAGCAAGCAAGAAGAATGAAAGACTTGAAGCTGAAATCATCTCCCTACAAGCAAAACTTGAAGCATCAAGTAAGAAGAATGATGAAGAACTTAGAGAAAAAATCATGTCTGTCATAGAAGAATCATACAAGGAACATGAAGAACTTCTACAGGCAGATCTTGAAGAATCAAACAAGAAGAATACAAGACTTGAAGCAGAAATCGTCTCCCTCAAAGAAGATCTCGAAGCATCAAACAAGAAGAATGAGGAACTCTTACGAACATGTGAAGAAAACGAAAATTGGTTGAAAGAAGAGATTCTAAATCTGAAGGATCAGGTAGAAGATGGAAGAAGGAAAGAAGAAAGCATGACAAAGAAATGTCAAGTCCTGGAGGTTGAGGTAAACATTCTCAAAGGTAAATTAGAAGAAAAGATTAAACTTTTGAGGTTTCAAGATAGTACTAAGATTCTGGACAATATTCTTAGTAGTCAAAGGTATCCTTCTATCAAACTTGGTCTTGGTTTCCAAGAAACTGTTAAAGGATAATCTAGCTCACAAGGGAGTGTTAAAAATACAGAGGATGTCAATGCAAAACCTGAAGTGTTGAAAGAAACAAAAGGTCAACCAACAATGATGAAATCTCAAAGGAAATCTGTCAATAAAGTTGAATGCTTTAAATGTCATAATTATGGGCATGTTGCAGCAAATTGCAGGAGTAGATCATTTCAGCCTCAAACAAATGGTTCCTACATAGAAAGGTACTCTGGTTTCTTCAAGGGATATTATTTTTCATGTAACAAGTATGGACATAAAGCAGCTGATTGTAAAAGGAGGAAGATTAGAAATACTCATTATGATTCTTATGCTTATTTCTCTGGACACATGAGATATTATTCTTGTAACAAGTATGGACATGTAGAAAAGGAATGCAGGTTAAACAGATCTGAGAAAGTGGACAATTTTCAGCACACAGTTAGGAAGTTCAAGCAAATTTGGAAAAAGAAGGAGGACCAATCAGAAACGTAGGGAATTCTGACCCTACTGCAGTCATCCGCTTCTGAAGCTTACTTCTCTGATTGACTGCAGGAATGATGTGAGATACATTATGAGATCTAGTAATGTATCGTCACAAGGGGAGCAATGTATGATGTCTCTCATGGTTGATTTGATTATTCTGGTTATATGTATTTCTGACAGAGCATCTGGTGTGAAGAAAAGACATGAACAGAAAGTAAATTTGCAGGAGGAGATGAAGGTGTGAAATTTTCTATATTTCACTTTCCATGCGCGGGTTCTATGAAACAAAGTCGCATATACACGCGAGTTCCAGCTGACACAGCCGCGTATGAATTGATGACAAGAGAATTTATCAGATAGCTGAAGATCTGGAGCAGAGGTCCAGGGGGAGCATCAATCTGACTGATAATAACTGAAATTTTGACTCTGTATAAGCTTAATTTATCAGTTCTAAATAATGATGATATGATACATGGTTTCTTATGTTGAAGACTATGGATGAGTCCTGTTTGCTTGAGTATTCGTTGCTGAGATGAAAGTCTTATAATTCAGAGATAAGGACAGATCATGCAGAGATTGTTGCTGATGGCTTGCTGATAAAAATTTTCAGGTTGCACAAGTAAAGGAGAAGCACTGGTTCAGGGGGAGCAGCAGGTTGAATACTAATACTTGCATTGTTGGCAATATGACTGATTATTCTTGGATATTGTGATACTCATGCTTAAATGATGATGACTTGGTATATGGTTCATTATGATGAGATTTTGATCCCTGATGCTCACACATAGATGAGTTGGAAGTCATTTGATTCAGAAATAAGAATAGATCATGCAGAGTTTGTTACTATGGTTGAGATATTTTGCCTACATATGTTCCTTCATGTTAAATCTTGAAGATCATGGTGATGTTGGACCACATGGATGATTGCTTGACACATATCTGAAGATGCTGTTCTGGTATGATAATCTCTCTTGGAAAGAATGTATTGATGCTGCACGGAATATGAAGACTTGGTTACTAATGCGCTTATGCTACCACCATTGGATGACGCTTGAAGACACAACTACACTGTTCTATTCATCTGTAGTCCAGGGAAGCAGTCAAAAATCTCAGAAAGAAGCTGAACACTGTATTTTCCTCACACAGGATCAGATTTGGTCAAAATATAGAAGATGGTAGTGGATACGCGGGTTTCCTGAAACACAGTCACGTATATACGCGAGTTCATGCACATAAAACCGCGTATGTCTGATTGCTGACAAATTTTTGATGGGAGTCAGCATTCTTCAGCACAGCTACAGTGCTGTTTGGTATCTCTGATACTGTTTGGTATCTCTGGTGGTGTTCCAGTTCTCATAATTCTGTTTCTAATGTTTTGATGACGATGCCTTGATGATTTGTTGGTGAAAGTGTTTGGATGCACAGATTCAGGGGGAGCATTAGCTTTGCTGAGTATAATGCATTGTTGGCATTATGATGGTTCCGAAATATGTTCTCTTTCTTGAGGATTTTCTGGTGTTGGTCATAGATGGTCATATTTTTGATGAAAAGGGCTTGTTGAGACCCATAGTGTAAATTTGTAATATTCAGTCATGTAAGGACTTGTCATTTTTGTAAACCCACTTGGTTGGGTAGCTGAGTCAATTTTTGTAAACCCACTTGGTCGGGTAGCTGAGTTGAAATGTGTAAACCCACTTGGTTGGGTACTTGAGTCTTATATGTAAATCCACTTGGTTGGATATTTGATGTAAGTATGAGTCTTTTGGTGATAGGAAGTTCATAGAGTCATGTACTTCATTGAAAATATGTTTGAAGATTCAGCATGAACTCAGGGGGAGCTTGGTCACTTCAGTATACATCAGATCTGCAGAACGCTTCTTCTACAAGAGGAGAAAAGGGGGTGAGTGTGTTGGTTTTGATCCGCCCGTTGCCCTTGATGTCAAAGGGGGAGAGTGTGTTGGTTTTGATCCGTTGGTTTTGATCCGCCCTTTGCCCTTGATGTCAAAGGGGGAGAGTGACATGGTGTTTGAATGCAGATAATGGTGTCAAAGAATTGGGAGAGTGACATGGTGTCAATGTACTTGACTGCTAGGTAACTAAACAGCCATCGTGGTTGCCATATCAAGTCCAAAGGGGAGATTGTTAGCAAACTACCTAATGAAGATGAAGACATGCGACTGTTGACATGTGTTGTCCTTGATGGCAATCCACCTGATAAAGTTATGCTTGACTTGATGGACTTAGTAAATGATGTAAATCTGATGTGATATAATGTTTGTTGACAATATGATGCTGAGTGTTGTCCTTGAAAGGCAACCCACTTGATAAAGATAATGACAACTTACTTGATGAAGTTGTGCTAGAGAGAATATGTTCTTGATGAAGAAAACATGATGTATCTACAGTGTGTACAGAAGGCAATGAAGAAAGGAATTCAAAATGTGCTCAAAGTATGATGAAAAGAGTATGTCTCTATGTATATGCGGATCTGTCTAAGGGAAGTCGCGTATGCACGCGGAAACGAACGTTCCAAGTCGCGTATGGGCAAAAGGGCTCAAAAAGTGCAAAACCAAGGGTAACCACCATGGTATTGACCCATTGTATTGGGTAATGATCCGCCTAATTGACCCCGTCCAGGTAGTTTTGGGCTCATGGTATTGTTTTGGCCCATGGTATTGAAAAAGGGGCTCATGGTATTGAAAAAAGGATAAACCTATATAAAGAGATGAAATTCATTATGCAAATCATGAGTGTGGGTGCAAGATGTCTGAGCTTGAATGAATACTTCTCTCTGAAGTAGATCTGAATGGAAAGGGTAAAGGTTTGATTCAATCTATGATGCACCTATGAAGAAATGATGAAGCGGAATATCTAGATCTGAAATGTATTTGTATCTGTTAGATCTGTTTATGAAAGACTTAGATCTGAGATGAGGCGAACATCTGTCTGAAGTAAAAGGGTTGAATCTGAACTGAATGTCTGATCTGAAGAAGTATGCAGCTCCATAATGGTTGAAGATCTATACGCTACATCGCCGAAGAAGAAGCGCGTATACACGCGGCTTCGCTGAAGAGAAAGCGCGTATGTGCAATGTAATTTGTACTGAAGTATACGCTGGTTTGTGTGAACTTAAGCGCGTATATACGCGACATCAGTGAAAGGGAAGCGCGTATGCAAACTAGGGTTTGTCAAGCATGGGGTATGAAATGTCTGATCTGTTCTGCTGTGTTGCTGCTATCTGTATTCTACAGTTCTGAGTTGTCTGTTTCAGTTTGGTTGTATGATTGAGCTTAATTATGTGGAGTGGGTCCAGCCTGAAAATATGATGAAACGTGGCCTGCAAGTTGTGTCCTAAAGGAAGCTTTGGATCCAGTGTGAAAATTGATGAAACGTGGTCCATAGAGGTGCTGAGGGTTGTAGCCTTTAGTCAGGGGGTTGTAGCTCCCTTCCAGGAGAGGCTGGTAAACGAGATCAGGGGATCGTAGCTTCCTTCCAGGAGAGGGTGGTAACCCAGTTAGGGGGCCGAGTTTCCTTCAGGAGAGGCCGGGTAAACGAGCTTGTGGTGCTCATGTGCTGGCCACAAGTCTCACACGCAAGACATATGATATTTTATGTTTTCTCTATAATAAAATATTGAAGGCCGAGCAACTACAGCGGTGGTTTTCTCCCGATTTGGGTTTCCACCTAAAAATCCTGGTGTTCATGTGTGATGCTTTGTGTGATGGCTTATTCTGTTCTTACTGCACATGTTTACTGTTTATAGAACATATAATGAATGAATGATGGAATGATATAAGTGAAGAACTAATGGCATAATTAGATCTCTGCGTATACACGAGTTTTATGAAGGATATCTGCGTGTATACACTACTTGGCTTCAGCAAAGTAGCGTATGGGTTTTAAGGAATGAAAAAGTAAATTTTTTTTAATATGCAGTAAATACTGATTCACCCCCCCCCTCTCAGTATTTTTCCCAACAGGATGTTGGGCTGATGCACTATTTTTTGGGGTTGGAAGTTTGGCAGTAGAAGGGGGAGATCGTTCTTGGTCAAGAAAGATATAATACAGAAATTTTTAAGAGATTTCAGATGAAGGATTGTAGACCCATGACGTCTCCAATGATCACCAACTGGAAGAAAATCAACTCGTCCGAAGATGATGAGGCTGATCCTACTCTGTATAGGAAGCTCATAGGATCTTTGATGTATCTGGTAAACACTAGGCCAAACATCTGTTATGCTATAAATACCCTCAGTCAGTTCATGGTGGAACCTAAGAGGGCTCATTGGGCAACAACCAAGCATGTTCTTAGGTACCTTCAAGGAAAAATCGAGCTTGGATTGAAGTACACACGTGGCAGTGACATCGGGTTAAGTGGGTTCACCGACACAGATTGGGCAGGGAGTCCAGTAGATCGGAAGAGTACCAATGGGTACTGTTTCAGTGTGGGGTTCAGGATGACTTCCTGGTGCAACAGGAAACAAAAATTTGTGGCGTTGAGCTCTGTTAGAGTCAGAATATGCATTCTTCCATCAATGATCGATTTCATTGCTTCATTTCTCATTTTAGGTGTCTCTTTCTGAAATTTTTATATCATTCCATTAGGTCATGCTAAAAATTCTTTCACTGATGGTAGCTTTCCTCAATAAAAATTCACTCTCCTTCAGAGAAATATATTTTTCTGAGTCACTCCCATGTCCCCTTGAGCATAATAATACCTATGAAAATGATAATTTCACCATGCCTTGTCTCAGTTAAAATCAGTCATGAAGATCAGGTTTTAAAAGTCTCATTAAGTCATTAGGGTTTTATTTTTCAAGGTCCAAAATGCATTACTCCATCCAAATAAAGTCAACAAAGCATATGATAGAGACTCAAAGACATTTTATCTTCATCTACAGAAGATCATCACTTTATAACTATTCTATTTTTTAAGTCGTAAATTATTTCAATTGATATAAAATCAAATATGTAATTTATCTTTCATTTTTTCAAATGCAATTTTATGTTTTTATTGGTAATAATTTTTTCCCTAGCTGCCAATTCAGTCATTCTTGCCAAACTGAAGCAAAGAAAGTCAGAAAGTCAAAGAATATCAGTGTCAAAGTTTGAGAAGAAAAAGTGAACATAAGGAAAGTGGGTAATTCAAATTATAAATCTAATCCACTAGATTATAAAACCATGCAAAACCTCAAAGAAAAGTCTATTTGTATCATTCATCCTTCAGCAATCCTCAACAAGGGAGAAATTTCGCATTTTCAGTGAGCAAACAAGCAAATTTCCAAGGTCGCTGCGCGTTTGATACAGACGCTATGCATTTGAGGGAGTCGCTGCGCGTTTGAGAAGGGTCATTGCGCGTTTGCTCGAACTTCTCAGACCATTTTTCTTGGATGCTACGCATTTGAGAGGGGTCGCTGCGCACTTGCAGTGGTTACTGCGCGTTTGCTCCAGATGTTGCGCGTTTGCTCAGAAAGACAGAAAACTATCTTACAGCCTCCCACTTCATCAACCAATTCCAGATCTCTGCATAGGTTTTCTTCAAGGCTCTGTTGATTAGTGAGTAAGCCCTAGACATTATCTCAGTGATACATTTTGTGTTTTATAATCATTTGAAGCTTTTTCTAATGAGGAAACCCTAGTTTTCATTTCAAACCTAATCCCTCAATTGTTATATATTTTCCTATATATTTTTCCATATTCCTATTCCTTAAAGCAATACCATTCCTAATACCTATAAATCCTAGGGTTTCCACTAACCTAGGTTCCCATTCACATTCCCATTCCCTCCATTTCCCAAAACACTTCCTTTCACTTCACATTCCCTCCATTTCATTCCATCACCCTAGGGTTTCAACTTCAAATATGGCTGAAGAGGAGAACATAAGTATTAGTGAGGATCAAAGATCGAAGAAAAAGCCATATAAAAGGGGAGGAAAAGTCATTAGACATGAAACAACAACCACTACAAAGCTTATGTCATATCCCCTCACTGTTTCATGTTTCAAACATGTAGGTTATTTTGAATTTTGTGAGAAAGTGCAAAAGATCCAGTATCATCCTATGTTGACAGGATTGTTCATTTCCAATCTTCATGATAGACAGGTCACTTTTGTCGAGGTTAATTTCACTATGTCCACTTATATTATCGCAGCTGCTACAGGGATCCCAAATGTAGGAGAAAAATGGTTTAAACAAGGAAACCTCAATCATTTTTACTATGAGCCATGTCTTAAACCAAGATACAAGGATGACAAAAAGACAAATTTTCCTTTCTCTCATTTCCTTGACAGATATGTCCCCATAATGAAAATCATTATGAAATACTTCACCTGTGAGGGGAGGTTTTCTAGACTCTATTCTTATCATATCCGGCTCCTCATGCACTTCACTAGAGTCAGAATTCTTCACATACCCTATTGTCTCTCCCGCAACATTGACAAAATGGCATATATTGCCCAAAAGAGTGATTATGGTCATCAAATGCAGAGTATTTTCCACCACTCCCTCATCAAAATGATATTCATGTATCATCTTGATCAATTGAACATTCCATGGGACACCTTCATATCCAATGAGATTTTTACTACCCCACCTACTCAGCATGACCATAATGCCCATTCATCATCTCATCCTCCCACATCTATTCCTCCATCTCAGCCTACTGTTCATACATCATTACCAAGTCAGCTTCATTCACCTCATATTGATCCTTCTTCTTCACCTTTCTATAACCCTACATCGTCATCACATCATGATTTAGAGTCATCAAGCAACGAGGAAGATATTGAGGCAGCATGGGCTAGTTTGGCTGAGGTTCAGCCTTTTCCCAAAACTTACCAGAGAGGCTATAGTCACGTGTTTTCTGCACTTGGAGTGAGAGGGGCTATGCCTTCTTCATCAACACAACAAGTAGACAAAGGTAAGGAAAAAGGTAATAGAGCCAAACATTGATGATGAGGAGGGAAAACATGAGACAGAGCATGAATTTCAGCTGATTGAATTAAGTGAAGGAGATGAAGACAAAATCACCAATGAAGTAATCAAAGGCAAAGAGGAAAATATTAGTGAACTTGAAACTAATCTTGAGAGGGCCAAGTATGTGATTGACTTCCTTAAGCAAGAAAATCAGCAGCTGAAGACCAAGCGGGCCATCAATGAGGTGAAGTGTATCAAAGCACAAAGAGAGGCAGAAAAGGCTAAAGCCTTGCTTGAGGAAACATTGGAAAGGTTTGGTGAACCTGATGATGAGGAGGATCAGCCTCCAAGACAGGGACCAAGGACTAGAGGGTTAAAAAGAGCTCTAGCCCTAGAGAGACAAAGGGAAGTTGAGCTAGCATACTAGCTCACACCAAATGAATAGCTTGCCCTAGAAATCAGCAAGGACAGGGAACCATGGCTTGATAGAGCCAATCTAAAATTGGAGAAGTTACTAGAGAAGGCCAACAAGGACAATGACTTGTTGAGGACAAGGGTCAAACTTCATGCACGGAAAGAGAGAATTGCATTGGCCAAGCTCAAAAGAGCCAATGCTAAAATTGAAAATTGACCAAGCAAGGAGAGAAAGAGAAGTTAGAAATACTTGTTGAGGTGTCAATCCATGCCTCAAATACTTGATGAGCAAGTACCCTCACAATTTTGACTAAATTTTGGCACACTTTGCATTTTTGTTCATTTTTGTGTTTTTGAGTATTTTTGCACACAAAATTTTTTCCAAAGGCGCAATGAGTTGGACGCTATGCTCTTTTTTGAGGCCTCCAAATGAAAAATGGCCACCACCAGCAGGTTCATATTGATGAGGACATCAACCCTAGCAAGTTTCAAAGTTTTTGGAGGAGAACTGCTCCATCAAAAGTGCCAAAAACCATCAAAATTTCATGTTTCTGCCTCCAAATTTGCTTGGTTGTTGCGCGTTTACCAGTCTTGGGAGAACAGGTTTTTGACAGGGAAAATAAGCACCAATTTGAAAACTGGAGGTATTTTTGGAAAAAAAACTCTAAGGGCTTTCCAATGAGCTATCATGGAGCTGATTTGGACATCGGGAAGGCACTCAAAACCAGCCTTGAACAAAGGTCATTTTTTATGCTTGGACATTGCGCGATTGACAAGGAAAATGCATTTTTCACAATCTTCATAAATTTTTGAAGTTTCACTCCAGTTTGACTTTTACCTTGGGAAATGAGGAATTTACTTATGTAAATGGTCAAGATGAATGTAAATATCATGTTTTTACTTTTATCTAGGGTAAATACATTAGGTAAGTCAATCAATGTAGAAATTTCTGAATGTTAATTCTTATGTAGAAATTATTTCTGTTAATCCGGTTAAGCTTCTCCTACTTATAAAAGTTATCAACTGAATAAATTCAAGTTAACATAAAAGTAAAACACATAACAGATCTCTAACAATTCAGATCTAGAATAAGCACATGCACACATAGACAAAGTGACAGTTATTTATGGACAAACTGTCCCTGGAAAAACCCAATGTGGGAAAACTAGTCTCAGGCTGCTGGAGGGCTCTATTATTAAGAATATTTCTGAATACACAACTCTGGGTTCCAGATCTGGAAAACCCTACAGAAAAAACTCTAGATCTACAACACCTAGTTGATCTAAGACCGAAAATACTGACTGATCCACACCCTCAAACGAGATTTACAGAACTCAGCAAGATCTAGGACTAGAAACCCCAGCGCTGCCCGTGAAAGACACTGCTGCTGCTGCTACTGCCGTCTGCTGCTGCCGTCTGCTACTGCTGCTGCCGCCTTCCTCTGCACTGTCTTTCCTGATCTCTTCTTTGATTCTTGTGTATTCTAGACCCTGAGATTAGATCATCCCCTTGGTCTAAATTCCCTTCTCTACAACTGAAACACTTCTGAGAATTCTTAGCAACCCCGCCCTAGAATCTCAGCTTAGCTTTAGTGCTTTGCCTCTGTGTGTGTTACAAATGACCCCAAGCCTTTCCTTTATACTTTTCTCGTTGAAAAATCAACGGCAATGATCCAATCTTGAATCAATGGCTAAGATTAAAAGAAAGCTTGACCTGTGTGACTTAAGATAATTTCATCACATGTTTAATTAAATTCACTTTAATTATTTTATTTTCCTAAGTTTTAACTTAGGAAATACATTAAAATAATTAATTAATTTAATATCTCCTAAACCAGATGAAATTTCCCAAATCCATTTCTTGGTCTTGTAGATCCAGTGTACTCTAGTCCCTCCACAAAGTTTGGGAGCTAGAGCACAACTGATGCTACCCCAAATACATAAAATCTCAACACTCCCTCTTAGCATCAAGGGTGTGCTCTAGCAATACATCACACTTATGCATTACATGATTTTGGGCACTGGTTCTGTGCTGCTAAAGCTTGGCCTCCTGCCACTCAACTCTACACTGCTGCTGCCATTCTGTATTGTTGCCCATGACTCTGCCACTGCCATTGCAACCACTGTACTCCAGCTCCCTCTCAATATGTTGCATCTATGCTGCTCATAGAACTTCCACTACTGATATGTTGCACTACAGCTTCAACTGTTGAGAGAAACAACTGAATCTCATGCCCAATATTTGAAAAACAAGTCAAATGGGCTGCATCCTTATCACTGAAGCTCCATAGGCTACAAATCTATGCTGGCATCTAAAGAACGATGCACAACTACAACTCTGCTTGCATAATCAGACTCCCTCTGCACTACTAAATTCACATAAGCTCCTTGTGCTGAAATCTATCATGTTGTTGCTGCACTGCACTGTCCCTCTGAAGCTCTCTACGCTGCTGCAACTTTGCACTATGTAAGCAGCATTGCTCTGCACTGCTGAAGTCACATCAGCCTCTGCGCTGCTACTGCTTCTACGCTGGTGCTGATTTGCTTTGCGCTGCTCCTCCTAGCCTTCAGACCTGCCTCTGCTTCCGCCTCATCTCTGATCTATGCACCCACTGCTCCACTTTTCCCACTACTGTCTTAAGGTTGTCGTAGCTCACATGTGATCCAAGAGATGAGCTTCTCAAGGATCCCGCATCACTTCCATGTAGCTCCTCTACATGTCCATGTCACCCCACCTCTGTGGTTCATGAGCGCTCATGGCCACATCATCTGCTGACCCATCATCTGCCACTGCTACTTTGGAAGAAGATGCTTCCTTGTCCTTCTTCTTTTCTGGACAATGGCTGGCAAACTGTCCCATTTCGCCACACTAGAAGCACTTTATCTCAGAAATATCCTTCTTCTTATTTGGCTACTTCTTTGATTCCAAGGTTGCATCCTCCTCCTCTTTCTTCTTGACCTTGTTCAACGCAGGGCTGTGCTGCTTCTTTGTGAACCTTCGTAGTTCTTCTTGCCACAGGATCGACCACAAGTTATCCTAATCTGGGAGGTCCCCTCTGCCCACGATACTTTGGACAAAGGTTTCCCACTCATCCGTGACTGCATTGAGGGCAGTCCTGACTATCACTGCTTCATCTACGGTTGCACCCATTGTAGTCAGCTGATCCTTGATTGACTGCAATCTAAAGAGGAAATGCTCGATGTCTTCTCCCTTGGTCATCATGAATAACCTCATTTGGGCCTCCAACAACATCTTTCTTTGGACTGATTTTCCCTCATACAGGGAAATCAAGGCCTTCCACATCTCATTAACTGTCTTCTTCTCAGCTATGTGTGGTACAATATGGTTCTTGATACTGTCCATGATCAGTCACTTGGCATGCCCAACAACTTCTCTATGCTTCTGTAGGAGATCCGCATCTGTCGGTGTGGCCAGGGTCTGCTCTGCATGGTCTTTTAGACCATATGCCTCTAGGACAATTAGGATCCTCACTTTCCATACCGAAAATTTTGAGAGGCCCTCTAGCCTATCCTGATCATGCAGTCCATGAGGAGCCATCTGCTTAGAATGTGTTGGAACTCCTCTTCTCTATGCTAGAGATCTTGGATCTAGGGTCCTTTTCGAACTGGGAACCCTCTGCTCCCTCTGACACTTGATTTCCCTCCTTGGAAATCTAACAAATCAACTATGATTCAACTTCTTCTTTGATCCTCTAACCAAACTGCAAGTTTCCTTTGGCAAGAAACTCTCTGAGAAGCTGATCTCTTCCCAAACTTTGTCACTTGCAGTTAGATCCTTCAGATTCTTTAGCTGGTGACTCTTCTAGATCTGCAATTGCTCTGATACCATGTAGAAATTTCTGAATCTTAATTCTTATGCAGAAATTATTTCTGTTAATCTGGTTAAGCTTCTCCTACTTATACAAGTTATCAACTGAATAAATACAAGTTAACATCAATGCAAAAAACATAACAGATCTCTACCAATTCAGATCTAGAATAAGCACATGCACACATAGACAAAGTGACACAGTTATTTCTGGACAAATTGTCCCCAGAAAAACCCAATGTGGGAAAATCGGTCTCTGGTTACTGGAGGGCTCTATTATTAAGAATATTTCTGAATACACAACTCTGGGTTCCAGATTTGGAAAACCCTACAGAGAAAACTCTAGATCTGCAGCACCTGGCTGATCTAAGACCAAAAATACTGATTGATCCACACCCCCAAACGGGATTTACAGAGCTCAGCTAGATCTAGGCCTAGAAACCCCAGTGCTGCCCCTGAAAGATACTGCTATTGTTGTTGCTGCTGCCGTCCGTTGCTGCTGTTGCTGTCGTCTGCTGCTGCTGCTGTCTGCTACTGTTGCTGTCTACTGCTGCTGCCATCTGCTGCTGCTGCTATTGTCTGCTGTTGCCTTCCTCTGCGTTGTCTTTCTTGATCTCTTCTTTGCTTCTTGTGTATTCTAGACCCTGGGATCTGATCGTCCCCTTGGTCTAAATTCCCCTCTCTGCAACTGAAACACTTCTGAGAATTCTTAGCAACCCTGCTCTAGAATCTCAGCTTAGCTTTAGTGCTTTGCCTCTGTGTGTGTTACAAATGACCCCAAGCCTTTCCTTTATACTTTTGTCGTTGACAAATCAACGACTATGATCAAATCTTGAATCAATGGCTAAGATTAAAAGAAAGCTTGATCTATGTGACTTAAGACAATTTCATGACATGTTTAATTAAATTCACTTTAATTATTTTATTTTTCTAAGTTTTAACTTATGAAATACATTAAAATAATTAATTAATTTAATATCTCCTAAATAAGATGAAATTTCCCAAATCCATTTCTGGGTCTTGTAGATCAGGTGAACTCTAGTCCTTCCTCAAAATTTGGGACCTAGAGCACAACTGATGCTACCCCAAATACAAAAAATCTCAACAATCAATTGAGGTGTAATGAATCAATTCATTAGAGATAAGATTGAGTCACTTTTTCTCATCCTATACTCTAGCTATTAGTTCAGCTTTTTGTGTAATGTCTCCCTCACCTCCTGGATTCGACCCCTAAGTATGAGTGGAGGTGGTTTTGAGGTCTATTTAGCTCAGATCTTCAAAGGAGTCAAAGGTTGGAATCATTTTGGATGCTATTGTATTGATCCAGAACTAGTTTGGCCTGGATATTAATGAAAAATTGCAGCTATTTCCTTGGGATTCATGTGGTATGAATGTTTGGCATAGTTTTTTCTTTGTGATAATTTGTATGAATGTTTTGTAAGTTCATAAACATTTCATGTCTATTATATGATAAATTTCAACTTGATAGGCATAATACATGTTTTTCATGCTCTGTTTTGGGAAATTTTTCATAATTTGTCCATTTTCTTCAGTTTAGGAAGAATACATCTCCTAAGTTCTTCCTAGCTCCTCATCGGTCTTAAACCATCTCACCAAATCACCTTTAAGTGTTGAGCCTTCTACTTACCTTGCCCCATCGAATGGACTGGAATTCCATCTCATTTGCCCTAACTAGTCCCCTTGACCTAATCCTCATCCAGTGAGCCCAACCCCAATCAAAACAAATCAAACCCTTCTGCATTTCTTAGGTAGCCTAAAACCTTTTTTATCTAGCTCTCTTGGCTGTGATTTTTGTGGAGAGAGCCCTCTCTGACTTGGTAGGGCTAGATACCAAGTCAAAAGATTGGTCTGTGGTTACCTCTGTTGGGATTCCTTCCTCAGCCTTGGGAATCTGGTGGAGTGATAACAAGCTCAGCAGAGGTTGAATATATGGCAGCTAGCACAGCTTTGTATGAGGCCATATGGCTTCAGAAACTGCTTGTGAACCTACTGAAGGAGAAAATGGAAGCGACCAGTATTCTATGTGATAATCAGAGTTGCATCAAGTTCTCTGAAAATCCCGTGTTTCATGATCGGTCGAAGCACAATGACATCAGGTGTCACTTCATCAGAGACTATGTCCAACGAGGAGCTGTACAGTTGCAGTACGCTCCAACAAGAGAACAAGTGGTAGACATTCTCATGAAGGCTCTGGGGAAGATTAAGTTTGTCTACTTCAGAGAGAAGATGGGGATGATTAAGAATCCATTCCAGTAGCAGGAATGGATAGGATTAGGATTCAGAGGGAGCTGCAGTACAGATGAAGTAGTGACAGTGGCAGTGTCATGGGCAGCAGTACAGAAGGCAGCAGATGAGGGCCAGTAGTACAGAAGGCAACATCGCAGTAGATGAGGGGCAGCAACCAGAGATCAACAACACAAAGGATGCTTCAAAAGCATAGCAACATGCAACAGACATATTGCCAGAACACCTTCCTCGCTAAGAGGGAGTGTTGATTTTTGTAGCATCGGAAAATGTTCTAAGTCTCATACTTTGTAAGGAGGCTTGGACATCAGTATTCCAAATAACCCAGAAACCGTTTGTCGAAATTCCACTCGGTTCATGTCTTATTAAAATAATTAATTATTTTAATGGAGACCCTAAGTCTAAACTTAGGTAAATTAAATAATTAAAGGGTATTAATAAGACAGAGTGTGAATCTTCTAGAGAACAAAGATCAAGTCAAGTTTTAATCTTAACCATTTATTAGACTTCTAATCTGGGTCGTTGATTCATCAACGAGAAGATTATAAAAGAAGGCTTGAGGGTCATTTGGAAAGCAAGTCGGGCATATAATCAGTACTCGAAGGAAATCAATTATGAAGGAATAGAATTCGATTTTAGAGGGAGAGTTGCAGAGAGGAGTTACAGAAGCAGAAAGAGAAGAGGGAGTCAGTAGTGACTGAGCACGAGGATAGAGGGGCATAGAGGGCCATAGAAGGCAGCGCAGTGAACCCACCAAGAGCCCACACAGAGTGACTCAGTCCAGCACAGGGACAACGTAGAGAGACACGCAGACAAACGCAGAGGAGGTCAGAGTCTCTTCCGGGTGTCAAGAAATTTTCGGGAGAGGCCGAGAATTTTGTCTCAAGTGTTTTTTGATTATATTTGCCATTCTATTGCTTGTAAAGATTCATTTTCTGAAGAATAATAATAAAACCCTCATCTGCTGCACCAGTTTTCCCACATTGGGTTTTTCTGGGTAAAATTTTCCAAAAATAAATGTGTACATGTGATTGGTTCTTATGCTTATGTTCTTTACTGTTTAATTTTCTGCATATATAATTGTGAATGTTGCAGTAGCATTTATTTCAAAGTTTACTAATAGATTTTTGTAAATAACTTATCAGAGTAATAAGTAGGAGAAATAAATCTTTCACTACAACTGTAGATTTCCTATTTGAAATTTTCACACCCTAGATAGCTCCCTAGGCACTCCTTAGATGCCCCTTGGACGCTCTTTAAAGGTAATGTTAAATTCTTAAAGTAAAAGTTTACTTAAATTTTTAACATTACAATTAATTGTTACAAGATGTTTGAGAGTGTTTCCAACATCATTGGACTTCACATGGAGAAAATAGAATATCATATCCCATTCAAAATTTAGAAAACTTAATAGTTTTCAGGATTTCAAGATTAATAGTGCTGCGACATTTCATTGGATTCTATCACATATGAGGGTATGTGATTGGCATTTAACCAAGAGCACCAAGCCCTATATGTACCCCAGTGTTGGTGGTGTTGATTAATGAACTACTTTGTCGTGGTCTTAGAAAAAATGTACCCTTTACCATTGATCAAACATGTTAAGCTTTTGCTACCATATTTTAAGGTCGGGATTAAGCATTTTCATTAAAATTGGGTGGTGTCGAGTCTCGAATAATGTTCCTAGAGGATCAAGGTAGAGGCAAAGGCTAAACAAGAGGAAAAGAATGAAGGACCATACAAATGATGAGGATCTCGATATAAGCGATGGTGGAACATTGCTTGTCAAGAAGTGGTGGAAGATGCATGGTACTGCTACTTGACAACTACAACATTTGGAAACATGGGTGCTTTCACAATTGGTGAACACTTCTTCTGTAGATAAATGTTTAGCAACTAGCTCAGTTTATTGCTAAGTTGCCAGGATTCAAATCCAGATTCAAATTTGCTAGTTTTTTGAAAAGCCAAGATCTAGATACGAGGAGTACAAACAATATAAAATATTTTATAATTTTTTAAAAATAAAATAAAAACATATATTAATTTTTAAATATATGGTTTTTATATATAATACTTATAAAAATATTTATTAGATGAATAATATCAGAATTAATAAATAGTTTATAAATATTAATTAAATTTATATAAAATTAAAAAAATAAATATATAACTTCTATTAGAAATTTTAAATATAAAACTTCTATATAATACTTTTAAAATAATTATTAATTTAACAATATTAAAAGTAATGTATCATAATATTCAAATATTAATTACTAGTTATTAAATTTAAATTAAATGACTATTCACTTACTTTATGAAACTCGCCTTTTTACACTTGAAATAAACATAAAACTTAATTAGAATATCCAAATGTTCGTAGGTTATAATCTTGCAATAAAGTTTATAATATGGCCAACCAAGGAAAAATTACTGAAGTATTGCAGACAACTCCCTTGTTAATTATTTGCTCCACTGATTTTTCCATTATAGCGTGATTCGTCCGCTCACTTTTTCATTCTAGAATTTTGCGTTGACATCTAATTTGGAATTTTGTACAGACGTCGAACTGTTTTGCACACAGACAGATATTGGGCGGATCTTCATGGATTCGAATCTGAATCTGAATCTGAATCTGAATCTATCTTTGATTTGGGGATCCGCAGAGCAACCGCTCGACCTGACAGATCCGGTAACATTGTTAACTTTATTGTTTTGGACCTTTTGGTGTTCATATTTCGATCTGTTGATGGGATAATAATTGTAGACATAATTATTTGGTCATGTAATTGTTGACATTGGCTAGATAACCTATTTTATTATGTAAGTTAATGGTCTACTTTTTATTGTATGGCTTAAAATTTGTATGTTTGTTTGTAATTAATAGAATTTAGATTTTAGATGGTTAATGCTCGAATGATTAATTATTAATGTATTATGGATGTCATTTTTATCTTCATTGATATACAACTAGCAATTGCACCAAGAGGTTCAAAGGAACGCCGGAAGGCGGTAGATATGTAAGGGAAGTAATTTTATGAAAACAAAAAGTTTGTGACGATATGGAATATTGGATTTTAAACTGTGACTAAAATCTTTTTGTGAAAATCACATCAAAATAGATTAGGTCGATCCATTTTGAATCAGCCAATGTGGTTCATCATCAGGACAAGATGGAAAATCTGATCGAGTAACCTCTTTAAATAGAAAGTATAGCTCCTCCTAGCCGTTTGTAAAATAATGGCTAGTTTGACTCAAATAATAAAAATTAATTTATTTTATTTTTAAAAAAATAAACCAAATGATCAAAGTTTATAATTTGAATTTTAAATATTTATATTTATTTTAATAAAAATAATAATTATTAAATTTTAATTTATTTAATTTATTTATTTACTTATTTTTAATCTTTATTTTATTTTTAAACACCTATCAAAACTGCCTTCAATCTTGTCCAAAATACAAAGTTCTTCCTGACATACAACAAAAATATAAACAGTCCAAATATTAAAAATAGCCATAGAGGCGGGCACAATGTGTCAGCTACATCACAAACCAAAAGATTATGCTGCAGCCAGTATCAGACCCAAGGTCTACAGATTGTCATGTGTTTTGACGCCTAATTTTTTCTCAAGATAAACACATATATCTGCAGTCTTCAAATGCCCAATGTATGATATTGCCGCCTAGCTGAATGCTGTTTTAGCGCTTTAGTTTTGCACAAGTTAAACACACACGGAAGCAAGAGACAGTAATCTTCACTGGACGTTTTGACATCACATCATTAAGTTTTCTGTCCTGTTATTCTAAGGCACCTAATTATGTATTTTATAATGAGTTTTTGAACGGCAACTGTACTCTTCCCATTTCTTATACTAATCCCATGGCTGTATACGTTTGAGTAGCCGGTGATTGCGTATACTCAGAAGACATGGAAATTGGCTTCTGGAGAACCAATGCATGCAGAGAGTGGCTATTGGAGGCCCAAAATGGATGGATCCATAGAAGTCATTATTGCTCAAAGCACTGGACTAGCAGAGCTTCAGGTATGTGATAGGCAATGTTCACGTTATCGCTGCTTTTTGCTAATCCCTGCCTATATTTAACTAATTGAATCAATTAAAAGGTTAGCAACTTGCATCGATTAATCATTAACACACATATTGGCGTATTGGGGAGTTGTTGACTTCATTCATCTACGGGATAAATGTCCTTGTTTTGCAAACCAGTTGAGTTCAGTACTCAAATGACTTTGTGAGAATGTAACTTGGGTTGTCTAGCTTACACATTATATTTCTCCGATTAAGTAAAGCCCACTTTTCTGGTTATGACAAAGAACACCCATTTTACTTCTCATTTTAATTTCTGACCTACATAACAAACAAGTTGTATTAGTACAAGATATACGATTACTAAGTGAGTTTAATGTGTTACAATGGTTTACGATCTAAATCAATATATCTCTTACCGCTTTGAAATCTGGGGTGCTTCATGCAGTCACAAACATAATATGAAATTGCCTCTTCTCAGATTTTCTACAGAATATGTTTGACTTATGATTCACTCGATTTAGTGGCACATTATAATTCACTACTTTTTTTTTTTCACAAAGAGAAAAAACGCTGTTTTATATTAATAAGTGACAAAACAGTCCATAAATCATTACATAATGAGCAAGTTCCCGCATCACATACAGGGATATAGAGCTAGATAATAACCATATGATCCGTCTGAAAATACAGAGCTGTGATACGTCCAGGTATGCCCAGACATCAAAATGCATAGAGAAAAGCCTCAAATGGAGTAGTCAAAACAAAGAAATGGCGATACATTTGACCATTGGTACCCAAAAATACTCCAGAGTGCCCAAAACCCTGGAGAAGTATATGTCCATAATAAAACTTGCCAATAAACCAACAGGAAGCCTGCATCAATGTCATCAATCAAGCACAATAAGCCTGCTGGTAGACGGACAAGCAGAGCAGCAAAAGTAAAATTCAAAGACAGTGAAGACCCCCTGTAGAAAGCATGCATAACCCAAAAGAAACCCATGAGCGCAAGAATAATGGCAATCTGCACCAATCCAGGTTCAAAAAGATGGTCAGGCACGCATGTTCCAAAGTGTAACCAACGTCATGAGCATGTTGAACGCCCATAGTAGTTCCACATGAACGTCCATATACGACCGGACCACCGAGAAAACGCTGTAGCATCCGAAGGATATGTACAAGGTCGATGCAGATGATCAATAGGTTCTTGAAATCATGAGACCCAGGTGTCCGGGGATATGAGCCTCCAGAGGATGTGTATACCCCAGAAACCAGCAAAAAGTACCAACAGCAAAGATCCAGCGCGTGGAGAAGATCAGCTGTCAAAGCAACAAATAAAAAACACCCACTCTCTGTTCCAGAAAGAAAAGAGCCAATGGTGCACAACAGTAAAAATTCAATCCTGTTTACAACAAGCTGGCCAAGGAAATGTACAGCAGCCCCGCTGAAAGATCCTGCAAAGAGATTCTGAAGGAATCCCTTTCCATGTTATCACTGAATCGGGTGACAGTAATAAAGCCAAAAGCATGAGCCAGTCCCAGCTTAGAAAGCCTATCCGCCCTCCCGTTATGTTCTCTGTATATATGATGGAGAGGAGCTTTCTGAAAGAGAGATAGATAACGGTGAACGCGCTCAACCCAGCCAGAGAGATTTGTACACCTGAGGGAAGCCTTGCCCGAGATGCCATCGATGACAATCCGGGAATCCCCGTAGATATCAATACAAGGAAACTTCAATATATGAGCCACTAGGAGCCCGCTCCATAAGGCCATTGTCTCAGCCTTATTGTTTGTACCAGGGCCTCCATTCCAGATAATATGATAGCGTTCACCGCCCTCCGTTTGGATCCAAGCACCACATCCACAAACGCCTTCCTGTTGGGCACCATCGAAGAATATGGCCGGAAGCTGGATACAGTGAGGTCTGATCCTGATGGACAGATCCCTACACACCATATCCGAGGCAGGACTGCTGTGAAGCCAATCCAGAATTTTCGAGTACATTCTATAGATATCCAGACGTCCCTCATTGAACAGTAAGTTGTTCCTATTGCACCAGATCTCCCAACAAGCATAGTAGGGAAGAGCCTTCTTCCCATCACCCATCGTAGCCCAAAAATCAAAAGCCTGGGTCAGAGGCAGCGACCTCCAAGGTTGGTTATCAGCCCAGAGAGATAACATATCCCAGAGTTCATAGGCCACCCTGCACTCAAAGAAAATGTGATTAATAGTTTCCAGCGCCTCTTTGCACATTATGCATCGCCTCGGACCATGTTTCCACTACTAGATATATCGGGGGACAACCATGAGATAACATACTGCGCAGAAGCCATCCTATGGACACATCGGCCTTGTGCAGGCTCTTGGGGCTTCTATATGGACAGAACACTTGAAAATTGATACATTACAATTGTAGGGTGATCTGACTTTGATAAAGTGGGTTTGTTCATATGATGTAGCCTTTGATCTCAAAGGTAGCCTCGTTTTTAATTCGAAATTTGAACGACAACAACTACAAGCGTGAAGCCACATCGATATTTCATGCATATAAGTGCTCCCTTATTTTTCACGACACGTTTCCTCGTTACTTTCTCAATTTTCTTTCGTTTGACGGTTGAAAGAGCGGAGGTCTAGCAGATTTCGGATCCATGAACCATCGAAAATGGAGAACGATAAGGGACTCGGCCCAACCAGCGGCAATAAGAATCATAGTATTTCTGTGGGAAGTAAAGTGAAGAAGGGCGTTCTGGATGCAAGCACCAGCGTGTGGGAGGGTTTTCAGTATGTAAAAGCTTTCGTTGTCTCTGTAAAAGCTTTAATTAGTCATGGCAATTAATTAAATACAGAATTGGCATCATCTTTAATGTCTTAATTTCATATTTCAATGTTGTTGGATGGACAAGCAGGTAAAGAAATTGAGAGCCAAAGACGAGAAGGAATTGATGGAGGCCGAATTTCAAGCAGATCGAATGCAGACAGATGTTGCAAAGTCAGTCGAAGCAGAGAAGAAAAGGCATGAACAGGAAGTTCTGGGCATCCAGAGTTCACAAATGTTAAGCATTCCGGTCTTTGGTTATCTTTTATCTGTAGGTGTTGATAATTTTTTTGTTTTTTGGAATCTAAGCTTCTGTGATCCATAATAAAAATTAGTAGAAATTTTTTCGGTAATAATCACATACAAAAGAATGTGGTCAAAGATTAAAAAAACGCGTTTCAAACCAACCAGTGTGGTTCATCATCAGGACTATGTGAGAGATCAGATCCAGACATTAAGTATAAATAGATGTAGAAATGGCTCAACTAGCCGTTAGGATAACGGCTAGTTTGACTTAGAAAAAGTAAATATTCCATTATTTATTTATTTAATTTTATTTATTTATTTATTTATTATTATTATTTTAATTTATTTATAAAACCTTTAATATATTTATACAACTAATTAACCAATTAATTAATATAATGGTAAGTAATTTAACAAACCTTGGTGTATATATGTAAATTTTGATTAAATTATATAATAATCAATACAACCCCCTTAATACAATTCGTAGTTCTCTAAAATCGGTTAAATATCCGATTGACCCCAGGGATGGAAAAGGTGTCTACATCATTCCGTGTTCCTGTGGGACTCTTTACATTGGTGAGACGGGTCGGTCTATTAATCAAAGGATCTGTGAGCATGCTGCTGATATCAAGCATAGAAGATCTTGCTCGTCTGCCTTAGCTGAGCATGCAGAAAAGACTAACCATCATATTTGCATAGAAGATGCTAAGGTCATTGCTAGAATCGACCATTTCCATCATCGTAAGTTGAG